>JAWRVZ010000348.1:55000-227500 GCA_037043235.1 Rhodeus uyekii | reverse complement strand
TTTGTCACTATATTTAGCGAGTTTTCAGACCACTCTAGCGACAAATTTTCAAAAAAAACACTAGCGACAAATCTAAGGACTTTATCTATCTTTATCACAAATATAAATCACTGCATTTGTTTGACTCACACAGCCTCAGTCACGTACTCTCGTCCACTGTGTGTGTGCGCCTGTCTGTGACAAAAGCTAACTAGCTGGCTTGCTTATGTCTCAGTCAAAAGCGTACACCCAAAGGTTTATTGGAGATAATACACGCGCATACTTGAGAAAGTACATTAGACGGGCAGAACGCAAGAAATTATGCAATCTAGTACAGCGTGATGACCTCACGAATATGCTAATTTACACATGACATCACCTAGCAACGTTTAGCAACTTTTTGGCCAGGCTTTAGCGACTTTCCATTGAAAATAGTTAGCAACACTGCGCTCGAGTCACGAGATAACCATGTGAAGTGGCGAATTTGTCCCTCTTTTGTGCTCGAGATATTAGATTTCGGCAACATAAAATAATCGACGTAACCGATGAGAACATACTAAGACACATAAGGGGGTTTGGTGGTTCCACTTCAAAAACGTCGACATAATAGTATTGGCGAGTTAACCGTGAGTCAAGATAAGTGAACAACACTGTAATATTGTTTTGATTAACATTAATGAAATGAATGGCAACAGTTTATTCGGCCGCTGTCTTTTTTCATGACTTATTGTGATTAAATGTGCGTGTGTCTATGTGTTTGTCTCTAAATGCGTCTCTGTGTGTATGTGTGATACACAATCTAAATAACACACTCACTCTCTGAATCACACACACGCACACTCAATCACACACACTCACTCATGCTCTCAGTCACACACACACACACACACTCTCTCTGCTCAACCACTTTAAGAAAGTAACATTTTAGAATACACAAATTTCAAAAATGTATATCGGCAGAAGAATTGATACGTCACAATAAGGAAGAAAAGACTGCCGCCGGCTCGGTTTCATGCCAACTTTAAACCTGTTTGATCAACCTTTATTTTTCAGTTTCTACTTCTACTTTCCAAAGTTCCTTTTATGTCATAAAGCAGAAGCACAGAGCTGCAACAACACTGATGCATCATGTGCAAATGCAATGTTTTCTCAACAGACGCTCTGAATGTTTTATGTTAGTTTCTTCAGACTGAATGGATGAAATACTATACTTTAATCATGTGCAAAGATCAGTCACACACACACACACACACACTCTATTTGACTGTAAACGCAGCACAACGCTTTAGGGCTTGCTGGCTGATCATTAACTTGGCTCAAAGGTTGAGTTCAATTATTCTATGGGAGAGAGCAACCGAGTTGGAAAGTTCCAGAAAGCATTGTAATGAAGAAGAAAGTACATGAGCGTGACCTTCGGTAGACGACCTTCAGATCCCTCCACTGCAGGAAGTTGCAGGCCTTCGGAGGTCGCGCCAGCACCATTTGCGTGACGTCTCTTATGATCTTCTTCTTGTCACGATCGCTGAAAACCGTGAACCATTTCTGCAGCCGCAGCTTCCCCTGACGGCTGAACAGCAGCAGGAAACGCATCTACAGCAGACACACACATTAATTTGTCCGGAAAACGTCTGAAAGCTTCATTAAGCAGCTTTAAAAAAAGTGATGAACTACGACGTGAAGTATTGACCTGAATACAGCACAAAACACACACACACACACCACATTACTTGTCATGGTCAAATGTCAAGCAACGCAGGGCTATGATAGATAAAGTACAACTAGGAGTAATAATAAGGGTAGCTGACACGAACGCGCGCGCGCGCGCGCACACACACACACACACACACACTCTTCTCCAGTAGAATGGAAACGCATCGAGTGTAAGACTTCTCGCCGAGACCCCAGTGGGAATCTATGTTTGACATTTTAAGGCAGTTGCTAAGAGCCTGCATCCCTGTTAACACTACACACACACACACACTGTGTGTTCATGTTTTATGTGGACTTTCCATAGTCATAATGCTTTATATACTGTACAAACTGTATATTCTGTCCCTCTGTCTAACCCTAAACCTACACATCACACAAAACCTTCAGAAAAATTAAGTTTATTCTGATTTATAAGCTGTTTACTCATCAGGTCCCAAAAAAAAATCCCCACAAAGATTTCGGATATGGTTGGGACTTTTTTTATATATAAAAATATATGTGGTGATATAAATTCTCATATAATAAATATTATTATCATTATAAATAAATATTAAATAAATTATATAAATATTTTTTATGGAATTTATCGATATCCTGTATCATTTAATATTTAATTTATAAATATAAAATTTATTTCTATTTTTAGAAAATAAATTTTTATTTATAAATTAAATATTAAATGATACAGGATTTGATAAGGCATAAGGGTTATTAAAAAGTGTGAAAAACTGAAACAGGGACCAGCTGTATTTCATTTATAATTTTGATAAATATACTTACAATAAATGATAAATAGTGCTGTCAAATTGATTAATCACATCAAACATAAACATGTGTGTGTATATACATGCATACGAGTGGATGGATAGGTGTGTGTAAACAGGATTACACACACACACACAAACATATATGCGATTAATCACAATTAATTTATGTGAGAACACTAAAGATAATATAGTAAATAGCATTAATTTACATCTTTATAGCGAAAAATCTTGATTCTGATTAATAAAAAGCACCTTGAACAAACTGCGTTTCTTTGCACTAATGCATGCAAATAAATGTATTACTACACACCATAACTAAATAAAACTGCATTTTTAGACAAAAAATACTCTATATGAATCATTCACCTTTATGAAATATAGTGCACATGCGTTTCTCACTGGACGATGAGCGACGACAAGAGAGACAAGCAACAAATGCCTTTGTCTTCATGGTACAAAAAGGAAATACAAATGTCCCTGTTATCAGCAGAAGAACAGAGTGTGTGTGTGTGTGTGTGTGCAGTAAAACACAAACAGCTCTAAGAAGGGAAACAAAGCTCTGCCTGACCGCAGCCTGACACTCTGCTTCTTATCTTATAGCTTTGATCTGTTTGTGAGAAGAAAAGGACAGAAGCATTAATCATAAATGCACGACAGTGATCATCATCATCCCTCACCATCCCGAGACGCCAGGCTCCAGATTTCCTGCCCGACCCTGAGAGGACTGCGGCACGGGTGCAGCTCCGCGCGACTCTCACGGCGCGTCTGCTCGCGCACAGGTGTGCACCAATCACAGGCGCGCAGGGGCCGAAGGGGGCGGGGCCGAGCTGATCCACACCTGGTCAGGTGTCGCGAGGACGCGCTTCTTCCACTGCAGTATAAACTCTCCTGAGATGTTAAAATACCACTTGATAATTAACGACTTTCTTGTGTAACCTCCTGTGGTCCAGCCAAACAGGAACAATAAATGTTGCGATCTCTCTTACACACACACACACTCACACTTTCAATCACACATTCAATCGCTCTCTCTCACACACACACTCTCAATCACATACACTCGCAATCTAAATAACACACTCACTCACAATCATTCATACAATCGCTCTCTCTCTCACACACACACACACGCGCGCGCACATTTACGTTCAAGCTCTCAATCACACATAGACTCACACTCTCTCTCATTCAATCACACACACTCTCTCTCTTACTCGCTCACTCACTCACACTATCAATCATACATACAAAATCGCTCTCAATCACTCACACTCTCAATCACACATAGACACACAACACACATACACTCACACTCTCTCTCTCTTATTCAATCACACACGCTGTCTTTCTCACACACACACATACACCCTTCTTACAATCTCAATCATACATACTCTCACTCACTCTCTCTCTCTCTCCCTCCCTCCTCTATACACACACACTCTCTCTCTCTCTTTCTCTCTCACTTACACACACACTCTCTCTCTCTCTCTCTCTCTCTCTCTACACACACATACACACGCTCTATCTCTCCTCTACACACACTTTCTCTAACACACATTCTCTCTCTCTCTTTCTCTCTCTCTCTCACACACACACACACACAAACACACTAATACTAATGATTTGGAGAACTACTGAAAACAGACGATAAACCATTGTCTATAACAGGGTCATTTAAAGTGAGATCACTGATCACTGAGTTTACTGTAAAAACCTAAACTGAACTAAACTCTACTGCCTAAACAATATGCATATGTTTTAATTATTATCATTAATTATTATTAATATTGTGATATAATATTTAAACATTTTATTATCCCATTATATATTCATTCAGCAGTTCGATCCATCAAACCGTCAGTGTGCACAGATGAATGTGTTCAGAGTCTGTGGGTGAAGTGTGTTTTGTTGTGTGTTGCCAGTAGAGGGTAGACAGAGGGGCCCTCGGTGAGTGGCGTGTGGGCTCTGCGTGCACTCATGTGACCCGGGGCCGGTTAAAAGCACCGGCGAGCCTCCGCACACAGCGGGCGACCTGAGCGACAGCGCGGGTGTGAGAATGTCTCTGTACCGGAACTCAGCATGGTTTCTCAAAGGACTCACCGAATTTACCAAGTAAGAGCTGAACTGCTTCAAAAATACTATAACACTTGATAACTACATTAACAAACAAAATTAACTGCACATAATGCTTATGTAATATAATATATGATATATGATATATGATATAATATAATTTAATATGATATATTATATTATATGATATAATATAATATAACATAATTTCTATATAATAACATATTATTTCTATATAATAAATAGTCAATTAGTTAATCTAAAATGTATCATAATATTTAACATCCATAAATAAAATGTGAAATATTATATGGGTCAGATTTCAGTCATTCTGCAGCTGTTTAATGTATAGTTTAATTTTATTATGCATTCTGTAATTATACATTTGTCCTCGTTAGGAGTTTGATTAAAGATGATATGTAATGGGGACAAAATGTACAAATATTTTGATTAAATTTATGGTTAGAAACCTGAAATTTTAATTGAAATTCATCCAAATATTTGGACATTTCAGATCTACATGACAACTTGGACTTTTATTCCCATGTATAATTATGTAGATGTTGTAACATCTCAAAACATGTTGATCAAAACATTAACTTTTAGAAATGTTCAGTTTCTAACATCTTGAAATCTTAAATAGTAATCCAAAAATATGTACAAAAATAAAGTGTTAAAAACAACACAAAACGTGTTATTTTCAACACATTCTGCGAGCTCAGGGTCAAAACAGTGACACATTGCTTTTTGTTTTCCATGAAATCCAATTTCACACATGATTATAGTTTTTCAGTGTTCTCTGTATCTCTGCTTTTCCCTCCTGGTACATTGTTACCCGGGTCAACCTCTCACGTCCCATAACGGGACACACATCACCATTAACAGTGCATGCATTTACCGAGAAAAGCTTGTTTGCCCCCGGCACCTCCTCGCTCCTCTTCATCCCTCCGCTGGCCTGGCACGCGTGGACAAAGCCAGCCTTTGAGATGGGCTCAAGGGCACAAGCGCTGCTGATACCAGGAGCGGTGCTATCAGAGGACGCACTGATACTGCACTCTCATTAGCTAAGCGATGACGCAAGGCCACACATTAGCACAGAGCTTATCAACTGGTTTCGCTTCAGGACTGTAAGTGGCAAACAAACGCAGAACCTACATTTTGTGTTGTGCAAAATGAAATCGAACTCAGCAGAGACCGTTGAGAAGCTCTGCTTTAAGAACATTCTTAAATTGCCATGCGTTTCATCTTAAAGAGGAGCTTTCTTCTCATCTTCATCTTTCTTTAGTGTGTAATGTTGCTGTTTCAGCAGGAAAAAGCTCTCCAGTGGAAGTTCTTATCTATATCAGTGTTCCTGAAACGCCTCCATTGTAGTCTTCATAGAGTTTTCATCCGGGAATGAACACATCACAATATTCCTCATTTAAATAATTCTTGGCACAGGTGAATTAAACTCTAGACTGAAGAAAGCAGGTGCCTCCACTGAGCACAGTGGAGTTCGTGATGTTACTCCCTGTTTTTAAGATGTGTTTACGAGTAATTCTTATTATTTCAAGATTTAAACTTGTAAAAAGAGTTCATGTCCTCTTAGAACTTGTAAGCTGGGAGTTTTCTCAGAGCTCCAACTCCAAGTCCTACTCTTTACCATCTGACTGCTGCAGATTCATTCAGGCGTTGATTGTATTTTTACGACATGGCCTGAACACAGCTTTAAGCATCAAATAACTAACTTAAACCAAAGTTATTGGAAAACAAACACTTGAACAGATGTTATTGGGATGAGAACTATATAAAATATCAGAAACCTTCTTTGGAAAAAAAAATTATGAAGTGTAATTGGATTTGAATTGGGTTTATGACCTTTCCTGCAGGCAGCCACCAGGGGGAGACCGAAATATTTTGGATTCACATTTTAGGGCATGTAAATGGTAAGGGGAGCGGCTTTTCACAAGCATTTGACCAAAACACTGATCCAGCCGATCAATCAAATTTCAGATGTAGGGGCTTCATAGAGACAGGAACTAAACAGAGCGTTTCTGATAGATCTAGCAGTGTTTTTGAAGGCGTGTGTGACGGCTTTTCAGTCGTCCAAACAGAAACTCAGAGGCAGTAGTGCAGTTTTGGGCGTTTTATTTGCCAAAACAATAAACTCAAACTCAAACTCAAACTCAAACTTGTAGCATCAAAACTGACACGAAGGCTTGCAGCAGGTTTCTCTCGGATGCTGTCTCCGCCCTCCCTTTCTCTCTCTGGGCGCGGCTATTTATCCCGTCTCTCGTGTCACTGCAAAATGATCACACCTGTTAGTACTCGTTAATGGAGGCGTGTTCCTTTACCATTAGCCCTCCCAAGACTCCTCCTCCGCCTGCAGCAGCCTCTAGACCACGCCCCGGCTGCCACATACCTCCACCGCCCGACTCAGGCCGGGGAGCCATCCGGCCTGCCACCCACTCCCCCCCCATTTCTGGAGAGGAAGTCGGCCACAGCCATCTGCGCCCCCGGCCTGTGGATCACCTGAAACTTAAATGGCTGTAACGCCAAATACCACCGGGTGATCCGCGCGTTGGTATCTTTCATGCGGTGCAGCCACTGGAGCGGAGCGTGGTCCGAACAGAGGGTGAAAGCCCGTCCCAACAGATAGTATCGGAGGGTGAGGACCGCCCACTTGATGGCCAGGCACTCCCTCTCAACCGTGCTGTACTTCGTCTCCCTCATTGAGAGCTTCCGACTAATGTACAGCACGGGGCGCTCCTCCCCCTCCACCACCTGGGACAACACGGCTCCCAGCCCCCTGTCCGACGCGTCTGTCTGCAAGACAAAAGGGAGAGAAAAGTCAGGAGAGTGTAACAATGGCCCACCACACAATGCAGCCTTTATACAGGTGAAGGCCTGTTGGCACTGCTCCGTCCATTGGACCGGATCTGGGGCTCCCTTTTTAGTGAGATCAGTCAAGGAGCTGGTGACATCCGAAAATCTGGGTATGAACCGCCTATAATAGCCAGCCAGCCCCAAGAACTGTCTCACCTCCTTTTTGGTCTTGGGACGCGGGCAGGCCGCAACAGCTGCGGTTTTCTCAATTTGGGGCCGCACCTGCCCATGTCCCAAGTGGAACCCCAGATACCGTACTTCCACCCGCCCAATCGCACATTTCTTCGGGTTGGCCGTGAGTCCCGCCTCGCGCAACGACCTCAGGACCGCCTTTAGATGCTGCATATGCCGCGGCCAATCATGACTGTAGATGATAATGTCATCCAAGTACGCCGCGGCATACGCCTGATGGGGACGTAGGACGCGGTCCATGAGACGCTGAAACGTAGCGGGGGCCCCGAACAACCCGAATGGAAGCGTGACAAATTGGTGTAAACCAAACGGAGTGGAAAACGCAGTCTTTTCACGGGACATTGGTGTCAGGGGGATTTGCCAATACCCTTTCGTTAGATCCAATGTCGAATAAAATCGAGCAGTGCCTAACCGGTCGAGCAGCTCGTCAACCCGCGGCATGGGATATGCATCAAACTTTGACACCGCGTTCACCTTACGGTAATCCACACAGAATCTGGTCGAGCCGTCGGCCTTTGGAACCAAGACTATCGGGCTGGACCAGTCACTGTGGGACTCCTCCACTACCCCCATGTCTAGCATGGCCTCTAATTCATCCCGAACTACTTTTTTCTTGTGTTCTGGTAACCGATAGGGTCGTGACCGTACCACCACCCCGGGGGTCGTCTCTATGTGGTGCTCTATGAGATTCGTGCGGCCGGGTAAAGGGGAGAACACGTCAGCAAAGTCCTGCTGTAACTGTTCCACGTCGGCCAGTTGGTCAGACGAGAGGTGCGGCCCACAGGGGACCGGAACAAAAGATTTGGGTGTTACGGTTGGTTCCGGCCCCAGCTCGTCCCTCTCTCCCACTGTCGTGGCCAACTGCACCGACCCCACCTCCCTCCAAGGTTTCAGGAGGTTGACGTGATAAATTTGACGCGTCCCCGCCCTATCCGGCCGCACTACCTCATAGTCGACATCCCCCACCCGCCGTGTGACCACAAAGGGTCCTTGCCACTTGGCGAGTAATTTAGAGCCGGACGTGGGTAGTAGAAGAAGCACTTTCTCTCCCGGAGTGAACTCACGTAGCGGTTCCAACCAGCGATCCCAATTTTTTGCATCTTCGTGAACAAACTTACGAATCATGTTCTTTAAGGTGCGATTAAATCGTTCCACCAGCCCATCGGTTTGCGGATGGTACACGCTCGTGCGAATAGACTTAATCCCCAATAACTCGTATAGCTTGCGTAGTGTGCGTGACATAAACGTTGTGCCTTGGTCGGTGAGGATCTCTTTCGGGATCCCCACCCGGGAGATAATGCGGAAGAGGGCGTCCGCAACACTCTTCGCCGAGATGTTGCGCAGCGCCACTGCTTCCGGGTATCGGGTTGCATAGTCCACGAGAACTAATGCAAAGCGATGCCCTCGTGCTGACCGCTCTAATGGCCCGATGAGGTCCATGCCAATCCTTTCGAAGGGGACCTCCATAAGCGGCAATGGGCGCAAAGGCGCTTTTGGGGTGGCCGGGGGATTAACGAGTTGACATTCTCGGCAGGCCGCACACCACCTGCGGACGTCCCCGCGAATGCCCGGCCAATAAAATCGGGCCATGATACGGTTGAGTGTCTTATCCTGCCCCAAATGCCCGGCCATCGGATTGTGGTGGGCCGCCTGGAATAACATTTCCCGACGGCCCTTCGGTACTAACAACTGGGTTATATCTTCCTTTGTCTGCGTGTCCTGCGTCACGCGATATAACCGGTCTTGAATTATTGCAAAATACGGGTAGGAGAGGCCCTGCGTGGGGTCTGCGCGGTGACCATCAATGGATTGCACTTGGTCAAAGGCATGCCGCAGCGTCTCGTCCCGGGACTGCTCCAGGGGAAAGTCCCCCAGGGGGGAGAAGGCCACGGGCCCTTCCCCGCCTGGTGGCTCCCCCCCCTCAGCGGTCCCGGACAGACCCGCGGTCACCTCGCCCGCCCCCGCGGTCCTCACCCTCCCCCTAGCTCTGTTTTTGCAGGATCCACCCTTAAACAGTTCCCCTAATAGTAGCGGAAACGCTGGCCAATCGGTTCCCAAAATTACAGGGTGGCTGAGGTGGGAATTAACCGCTGCCTCCACTCTATGCTTTTGGTTCCCCAATTGAACTATGACCGGAACAAGTGGGTATTCCCTCACCTCCCCGTGTACACACCTCACCTTAACCATACGGCTCGTATCCCATGCCCCGGCCTGAATCAGTCGTTGGTGGATAGAGGTTTGGTTACATCCTGTATCCACCAAAGCCTGATAGGTATTTCCCCCGACACTTACTGGTACGTAATACTGCCCGGCTCGTCCGGGGGCGCTGGGTGGCGTCTCGGGGACCCGGATCAGGGTGCCCACCTCCATTGCGACGCACTGATCCCGGAAATGCCCTGGTTCCCCGCAACGCCAACACAGCGGCCCAGGCCTCCCCTCCGCACTGGGGGTGGTCGGAACAGCCTCCTGCAGGTGAAACGAGAGAGGGGGGTTAGTACGGGATACCGGGCCGGAGTCCACGGCTGACGCCCGCGGGAGGGGCACGGGTCGGGCCCCTTGCCGGGTCCTCGGCGCCGGCTGCGGTCGTTGTCCTTCCCTCGGCCTGGGAAAAGGGAGAGAGGGCGCCGAAGCAGGCGAAGACAGGGGAGGGGAAACAGAGGGAACAAGAGATGGCGTTTTGGTAGCCCCATACGCGGCCAGATGGTCCTCAGCCAATTGGACCGCTTCCTCCAGCGTGGCGGGGCGGTGGCACTGAACCCACTCCGTGGTATGCTTCGGGAGTTGCCGACAGAATTGTTCCAACACGACCATGTCGATCACTCCGTCGACGTCCCGAGGCTCCGCGAGTAGCCACTGCCGGCCGGCGCTCCGGAGTTGCTGAGCAAAGGCAAAGGGGGACCCCCCCTCCTGGAGAGTGAGGGACCGGAAGCGCTGCCGGTGCTGTTCGGGGGTGCGCCCCACCCGCTGTAAGACGGCCCTCCGCAGGTCCGCGTAGCAGAGCAAGTTCTGGGCCGGAAGTTGCTGCGCCGCCAGCTGGGCATCTCCAGATAGCAAGGGGATCAGTCTTACGGCCCACTCCCCTTCAGGCCAGCAGCAGGCCCTGGCAGAATGTTCAAAAAGCTCCAAGAACGCCTCAGGGTCATCCGCTGGTCCCATTTTCTGCAAGGGCACCTGGAGCGGCGAGGGACTGGCGGATGAGGGGGTTGCCGCGCCGGTGCTCAGCACATCCCGCAGCAACCGGCGATCCTCCTGCTGGAGCTCCATCAGGGCCTGGAACTTTTGTTGATGTTCCTCCCTGATCTCCATGAGGGCCTGATGTTGTGCATGGTGCAGGTTTGCAAGCGACCTCACCATTTCCTCGAGCGGGAGTGACTCCATCTTGCCCTTGTCAGACTCCTGATCGTTCTCCCGGGTTTCGGCACCAGTGTGACGGCTTTTCAGTCGTCCAAACAGAAACTCAGAGGCAGTAGTGCAGTTTTGGGCGTTTTATTTGCCAAAACAATAAACTCAAACTCAAACTCAAACTCAAACTTGTAGCATCAAAACTGACACGAAGGCTTGCAGCAGGTTTCTCTCGGATGCTGTCTCCGCCCTCCCTTTCTCTCTCTGGGCGCGGCTATTTATCCCGTCTCTCGTGTCACTGCAAAATGATCACACCTGTTAGTACTCGTTAATGGAGGCGTGTTCCTTTACCATTAGCCCTCCCAAGACTCCTCCTCCGCCTGCAGCAGCCTCTAGACCACGCCCCGGCTGCCACAGCGTGTAAGTAACCCCATCACATTTCAAGACTAATTAAATGTGTGTCTCAGGGGAGCATTTCTGTCGGCCTCTAAAAACTTCCTTGAGAAAGACCTGGAGGTGTCGATGGCAGGCCGATCCTTCATGATCACTGGAGCGAACAGCGGAATCGGAAAAGCAACCGCCATGGCCATCGCCAAGAAAGGTGCGTGCTGGGGAAAAACAGCAGTGGTTGGTAGCTAAAATGTAGAGTGATTTTCCTCTGGTGTCTGAATTAGTTTAAAATATATACTAACCTGGTGGTTCATGGTGCACACAGATTGCTTTCCTTTAAACTTATGGAAATACAGTACCCACAGAATGTATTTGAACACTTTGGTCGCGTAAAACATACACCAATGAGCCAAAACATTATGACCACCTGCCTAATATGATGTAGGTCCCCTGTGAGCTACCAAAACAACAGTGACCCGCTGAGTCATGGACTCTATAAGATCTCCAAAGTTGTCCTGTGGTCTTTGGCACCAAGCCGTTAGCAGCAGATCTTTCAAGTCCTGTAGGTTGCAAGGTGGAGGCGTCATGGATCGAACTTGTTGCAATATGCAAACTAATTAAGCTAGACCTTCACTTTTGTTGCTTTACTTTTGCTCTGCATTTATCAAAATACATGCATTCAATCTATATGAATTTATGTATTTCTCTAAAGCAATGGCATAAAGTAATTTTTAAAGTGTTTTTATAGTATCCCAAAAAAATGTTGGGGTCGGAGTGTAACTATTGACCATCCTTTTCTGTAAGGTGGTACGATCCACATGGTCTGCAGAAACAAGGACAAGGCGGAAGAAGCCAGAGCGGAGATCGTCAAAGACTCCGGAAACAAAGTATGAGTTTATGTTTGAATTATTGGGATTTTTGGGTTGTAGTTTAGTAGTTAAAGGAGCTGTAGAATCAAACCCTAGAAGCCTCCACAGACGCGCCTTTTTAAGCAAGTCATTGAACCCCAAGTCACAAGGACTGAACCTGGAGTAAAAATAAGGCGGCATCTGCTTAATAATTTAATAGTTTGTACAAAACTCAAGCCACTTATTTATCCATATGCTGTCTGGAAGCATATCCCTGTTTGTAATGCAAGATATTTTTATAAAATGCATGACGTTTGACCTCTGTCTGGTTGCAGGAAATCTATGTGCATATTTTGGATCTGTCTGAGACCAAAAAAGTGTGGGAGTTTGCAGAGTCTTTTAAGAAAAAGTACAAAACTCTCAACGTCCTGGTGAGGCAATCTCACATCTTTCTGCGTTAAAATTGCATATATAACATAGGATCAAAAGTTTGGGGTCAGTTCTTTTTTTCTTTTTCTTTTTTTAAATACTTTTATTCAGTAAGCATGCATTAAATTGATCAAAAGTGACATTTCTAATGTTACAAAATATTTATATTTCAAATAAATGCTGATTTTTAGAACTTTATATTCATTTGATGAATAATCCTGGAAAATCATACAGTAGTTTCCACAAAAGTATGAAGCAGCACAACTGTTTTCAACATTGATAATAATCGCAATTGTTTCGTGATCATCATGTCAGAATGATTATTGAAGGATCATGCGACACTGAAGACTGGAGAAATGATGCTGAAAATGCAGCTTTAATTACAGGAATAAATTCAAATAGAAAACCTCTATTTTCAATTGAAATAATATTTCCCCATATTACTGTATTTTCTTTCTGTTATCTACTGTATACCAACCCCAAACTATTTATGGTAGTGTAAATGTAATATTTAGTTACATTACTAGCTAATGGAAGTAATGATGATTTGTTTGATTGATTTGATCGTGGCAGATCAATAACGCCGGCTGTATGATGACTAAGAGGGAGGTGAATGCTGAGGGTTTGGAGAAAAGCTTTGCCAGCAACTCTCTGGGTAAGTGAGCAAACAAACCCAGCTTAATATCACCTCCGTACTAACAGATCTTCCCTAATAACTTCAGAATATCTTAACCCGACTGTTTTCATCTGATCTCAGTGTTGTGTTGTGTTGTTCAGCCGTGTACATCCTCATCAAGAGCCTCATTCCTCTGCTGGAGAAGAGCCCTGACCCCAGAGTGGTGAGTAAACCAGAGACCGAGAGCGGGAGGCTGAGGTCAGACGGGTCACCATCTCTCTCCTCTCTTTTAGATTACAGTATCATCCGGAGGGATGCTGGTGCAGAAACTGCGAACAGGAAACCTGCAGTCTCAAAGGGGCAGATATGACGGCACTATGGTGTATGCGCAGAACAAGGTATATACACACATACCAGTGGTGTTTTAAATGGGGATGCAAAGTCCTCACTTATATAGTATGTGTATGTGCGCGTGTGTGTGTGTGCGCGTATGAAATGTAAATGTATGCCGGTTACTCTTAATTTCCCTGGATAAACAAACATTGCATAAAAAGAGACCAAATAATATTCTATTTTGTATTTTTACACTAACTATGTAATGTTCTATTTATCAAAACCAAGTATAAATGTAAAAATTATAATACTTTTTTTTTTTTTTTATTTATACTTGGTTTTGATAAATAGAACATTACATAGTTAGTGTAATGACAAATTAAACAATATATATTATTTGTGAAGTAATGCTCAGCTGCTCTCTTTAATAGTCATCTTATTGTCATCAAGCTCATACACACTGGCGACTGACACGGAGATGATTTCTCATAAAAACAAAGAAATTCATCATGTTTCAGGCCATTTCAATGTTCACAACTATTGTTCCAATTATTTTTAATTTCCCCCCCACCAAATCTTTAATTTCTCATTAAATTATTCCTCCCATTACGCCATCATTGTCTTCATTCTGGCTGATTCAAGAATGTGCACAAAAACAAGAGGTGGGAATTATTGCCTTTCCCCAATTCATTCTCAGTTACCCCCCGTTAAAAGTCTGTTAAAAGTCAATAGGCTCAAGGGAGGCAATAATTAAAACTATTTTTTTTATTAGTTTAATGCATCCAATCAATTCTTTAAAAAAAGTTTAAAATCTTTAGTGTAAGTTTAGTGTAAAAAATGATTCATGACCTTTCTGTTTCCCTGATTTAGCAGCTGTTTGTCACCCGAGTGTCTCAATCAATGGTGTGTGTCATTGGTTGTGTTTCAGAGGCAGCAGGTGGTGATGACGGAGCAGTTTGCTAAAGCTCATCCCAACATCCACTTCTCTGTAATGCACCCCGGATGGGTCGACACACCAAGTAATTGCAAACACACAATAATATTAGTTTGATTGTAGTGTCACAGATGAAGGTTGTGTTACTCGCTTCAGCTCTGAGATCAAACCCCTCACACCTGAGAGAACTGGATCTGTCATACAATAAACTAGGAGAATCAGGAGTGAAGCTGCTCTATGGATCTGAAAGATGGTCCACATTATAAACTGGAGGAGTATTTATGTGAAACTGTGTAAACTGCTTCTCGAACAAGAACAAATGTACGGGGCGGGGCTTGATTTTGTAAATTGATTGGATGGTTGTGGTTTGCTTTTGGCCGATCTCATGTGAGTGACAGTTAACGCATCATCAGAGAAGAGATATCACTGCGAGAAGGAGGGGAAGTTTTCATTAAAGATTATGAGTCACATGAATTTAGGGGAATAAAAGAGTGGTCAATTGTGATTTCATGGTGACTTTAAACAAAGTAAAATGCAAAAATGTGACAACGTTTGGTCAAATGTTTAAAATAAACACCTAAAGCATGTAGTTTCCATCATACCTATACATTTTAAACTGAAAGAATCAAAAACATGAATAGACGTTATTTGCAATGCCAAATAGTTTGAATGCATTGAAAGTCACTTTGAATCAAAGCTGCCAAATGCATAAATGTAAATGTTTATTTCAAAAACGTCTAATGGATTCATTCTCGCCTCTCGTTCTTTAGCCATTGCAAATGCGATGCCTGATTTCCACAGCTCTATGAAAGAGCGTCTGCGGACCCCGGAGCAAGGGGCCGATACTGTCGTGTGGCTCGCTGTGTCTGAGGCGGCTGTCAAGAATACCAGCGGGTGTTTCTTTCAGGGTGAGCAAACACATACAAGCACACACACACTGGCTGTGTTTCATAACCTAGTGCAAAGTAAATCTCAGAAGTGACACAAACATCAGACACAACTGGTTTATTAGTTTAATAAATAATTATAAATTCCTTTTTTTACTAAATTTTTGTCCAAATTCAAACTTTTTTGGAACGAATAGTGAGTTTATTCCTCCATGCATTTGTGTGGTGCAGAAAACTGCAGCCTAAATCTCTGGCTTAGATGCCTGCAATGAGGCAGCACACTGGGCTCTGAAAGCAAGCAGCTGTCTTTCTCTCCATCTCCTCCAATAAGGCATCCATCTGTTTCAATAGAAAACAAGTGAGCCTTTCAGGAGACGAAAAACGGATGAAAGACGTTGATGAAAGTGGTTGAGAGAAGATGTAGAGAAGACAAAGAGTATACAAAGGAAGACTGGACAATGAAAGTGAAAGAGAGAATGAGGATGAAAGGAGAAGGAAAGAGCGAGAGATCAAGAAACGGAGAAGCGAGTTTGGCAGAGCTCCAGTGCAGCTGTAGTGGGCGGAGTTTCTGTACCAGACACCGGGCAAGATGACCTTACGACCTTTTGGAAACCGGGAAAGTGGACAGACCACAACAGTGAGCGTTCAGATCTTCATTGCCCTGAGTTACTCAAGTACTGCTCAGTCTTTTAGTACAAAACACCACGGCGCTGTTTACACCTGGTATTAACACCAGATCTCAAGTAAAGCTGGCAGACGAATTCCCAGTTACATCTGGGAGGTGTTCCAGAAAGAAGGTTATGTGACATATCCAGGTATGTTTAAGAGTAAGTAAGCGGATAACTCAACTTTCAGTTACAAAAACAGAGGTAACTTTCAGGGTATGTAAGGAGTCATAGCAACTTACTAGATAGATGGATAATTTCTATATCTCTCAATCATCTCTCACCTTGTTGATCTGCCTTCAGGCGTTTTTATTTAACAGTAAGTTTTCTATGCAATAATGTATTTCTATAATAGAAAATCATTTATAATATATCTTACCTTTCAAGCAATGTGGAAGCAAAATAATTAAACATAAAAATACATTTTTACAGCTATGTTATCTTTGCAAGAACAAACTGTTAATTAGTTTGTCTTTCTCTTTATTATAAAATTATCAAACAATATAGGTATTGTTCACACAGGGGTCGGGAACCTATGGCTCGCGAGCCATATATGGCTCTTTTGATGGCTGCATATGGCTCTTTTGACGCCGCCGCCCGTCGACAGATACTTCCGCGTTCGGAGGACAGGCAGATCGCGCCGCCGCACCCGCGTTACTTCCGCGTTCGGAGGACAGGCAGATCGCGCCGCCGCACCCGCCTTACTTTCGCGTTTGGAGGACAGAGACATCGCGCCGCACACCCCAACTCCCCCCCCCCCCCCCCCCCCCCCCCCCCGGTCGACAGATCGATCGCTTCGGACTATGGCTCTTCACAGCTTCATATTTAAAAAAAAAAGGGTATATGGCTCTCTCAGACAAAAAGGTTCCCGACCCCTGGTTCACAGTGATTAAAAGATTTTTAAACAAAAATACTGAAAAATTACAAAACCACCAAATAGGTGGCGATATTAACCAAGTATGTAAATACGTGTTATGGGATGGCTCACTTTTTCTTAGCTACCGTTTGTTAATCCTGAACATACTCTGGGTTTGATGAACTTACCCCCGGATTCTTGGAACCAACATACCTCGAGTCAACAAGAGTTAATCAACCAAGAGTTCAGGGTAAGTTTAACCGTAAGATAACCTACTTTCTGGAATACCCCCTGGTGTTTTAATCTATCTCTTTTGTCCACTTTCAGCCACTTCCGGTTGAATGTGTTTTCCACGATCTTTGAAATTGAATAAAAGTGGACAAGCTCAAACCATTTTAGAACCTGTTTACACCTGGATTTATTCTCGTCTACTTGTTGTCATATCAACCAAAATGCATCTTAAAACCTGGTGTAAACATGGACTATATTTGGCCCGGGCAGGAATTATTTTAAACCATGAATATTGTGACCTGTTTGTTCCTGAAAGAAAACTCAAGGCTTTGATTGTTTCCTTCTCTCTATCGTTTCAGGGAGTTCAGAAACACTAATATCGAGACTCAATATTTAGGTTTGGTGGACGATACAAATTAACCATTGCAAAACCAGATTGGTGCACCCCTATAGTTCTGAGTTCATGCATGTCTTTAATTTATGGTGCACAGCCATTAAAAGTTACCTAGCCACTGCAAATACTCACCGCTGAGGCATTTCCATAGTACTGACGACTTCCTCGGTTGGTGCATCTTGCTTCAGGATGGCATATTCAACTTTATAATTTAAACAGAATCAACCTCACAATCATTTTGAAATCTGTCTCTCACAGTAGAGCTTGCAACATCAAGGTCATGGGTTAAATTCCCAGGGAAAGCAAGAACTGATTAAAATATCAATGCGTTTCTTGAATGCAATTCGAGTCGCTTTGGATAAAAGTGTCTGATAAATGTGAGATGGAAATATACATATATATCGATTCTTTAGCCAATTGGAATCATTTGTCCAGATGTTTTAAACATGTCATTGTGTGTTTTTTACATGCATTAGATCGGCAGCTGGTGTCGGCTCATCTTCCCTTGGCCTGGACGCGCAGTTCACAGCTGGAAGATCAGAAATTCATGAGCGTCATGGAGGATCTGGCCAAGGGCTTCCAGCCTCACTAAATACACTCGCATGAAACAACTGCAACACAGATAGATGTGGAACACTAACACACTACATATTGTAACAGTTTAGACATTACTCTCACACGTTAAAGCAGTGCGAATGCGCTTACAGCATCTCACAATAACCTTTAGCTGTAGATTAAATGTCCTCTGAAAAGAGCTCTGAAAGTGTGAAAGACTTGTGCTCAATAAATGCTTAAATATGTCTAAGTCTTTTACCACAACGACTACTTCCTGTTTCTTCCTGTCCTACTTCCTTGCACATTTCAATTCTCTCCCATCATTGGTCACAGCAGACGCAGGAATTGTCTTTTCCTACAGCTTGCGGTGACACCATGTGATCAATCTCGGCCAATCACAGTGCGTTCTCACTCTCACTGTGTCGGTGACTCCAACGAATCAGGTCAATCAGGTGGGAACCCGTTCTGACCGGAGTCGCCCCAGCTGTCAATCACTCACTCACGGCCAATCACCTGGTGAAGCACAGGAAACTGACGGGAAAGCACATTTCCTGCTTTTGTTGGCCTGTGATTGGACGTTTCTTTAGTTTTAGTGTCACCTGATGTCCCAGAGAATGAGGAAGTGATCTTAATTTGTTCTGACAATAATGTATGATTACATTTCTACATATATAGACTGTGTTATTAATCGTTTAATTATGACATGACTGTACTTTTTACACATTTTAGTCAAACATTAATAAATATCTTTGACGGTGGTTGAATGTGTGTTGGTGTATGTGGGCGAGCAAATGCAAAAGCATTGCCATTTAAGTTTTTCTCCTCCCATCTCATATCTTTTCCATCATCTTGCCCCATTAGGAATTGCGGAAGATTCACCCTAGAAACTTTTAGAAATAAAAAACAAGTAAAGAATAATCCACGGCTAGCTGTGCATTAAACGACTGTAATGCACGACATGAATCCAGCCATGGATTTTCCCGCTTATACTACGATCCTTTGCCAGTATTAACAACTTAAAGCTGTTATTGAGGTTTACAGCTCAATATTTGACCGGAAGGATAAAAATGACGATCCGTTACGGTTCGTTGGATCCAGTATTCTGCCCGTTTTGAATCACACACAGAGCTAAAGTGTGTAAGATTACATTTAATCTATTTGTTTACTAACTAACGAGAGGAAAAGAGGGAAACAATGTTGTTTCTTGTTCCTTAGAAACATAATGTATTAATTCATTAGAGAAGCTATTTCATTAATAAAGGCAGGCAACATTAATGTTCTCCTGTGACGCGTGTGAGAGAGTGTGTGTATATATATATATATATATATATACACACACACACAGTAGAACCCCGACTTACGAAACGCTCTACGTACGAAAAATTCAACATACGATAAAAGATTTCTGAGTTTTTTTTCGCCCGAGTAACGACAAAATGATCGAGATGCGAAAAAACACTTCTGAATTTTGTTTTGATATTCGCGCTGATTTTGGTTCGGGTTGGATGAAGACTACAGTTTGTCTGGTCAGAACAATGATTCTCACTCAGGGAATAATCCAAAACTGGTATTTATTAAAGGTGCATAGATGTGTGGTTACGCATGATCGATAAAACTTCAACGATTGGCACTAATTCCCTGTATTTCACTCAATAAACTATATATACAATCTTCAGCCGATCTCTTTTACCTTAGTCATCGTCAGCTCTCTCAGATGGAAAGCTTTAGAATAGTCCATTTCGCACTGAATGACAGGGATGGCTGGAATAGTCCATGTAAGAAGGGGAACACTTTTTACAATCCTGCTCTCCTATTGGTCAGCATTGTGCCTAGTTAACAAACTTTTCTAATCACTCACCATGGATGTGTAGATTGTTGCTGAAGTCAAAAGGAAGAAGAGGATGCTTTACTTTGCATTGAAAAGGGAGATAATTGATAAGTATGGAGCTGGGACGTGCTTCATCCCATGCTAAATGTGGTGTTTTTCCAAGGCTTGGAACGGATTAGGCAATTAACATGTAAAAGCCTGACCGACATACGAAAAGATGGTAAGTTGGGGTTCTACTGTATACACACACACACACACATACATACATACACACACACACACCTAAAGGTGCCAAATGGGCCGGTCTGAGTATTTCACAATCTGCTCAATTACTGGGATTTTCATGCACAACCATTTCTAGGGTTTACAAAGAAAGGTGTGGAAAGGGAAACACATCCAGTAAGCGGCAGTCCTGTGGGTGAAAATGCCTTGTTGATGCTAGAGGTCAGAGGTCATGGACCGAGTGATTCAAGCTGATAGAAGAGCAACTTTGACTGAAATAACCACTTGTTACCACTGTGCAGGCTGGTGGTGGTGGTGTAATGGTGTGGGGGATGTTTTCTTGGCACACTTTAGGCCCTTTAGTGCCAATTGGGCATCGTTTAACTGCCACGGCCTACCTGAGCATTGTTTCTGACCATGTCCATCCCTTTATGACCACCATGTACCCATCCTCTGATGCTGCTTCCAGCAGGATAATCCACCATGTCACAAAGCTTGAATCATTTCAAACTGGTTTCTTGAACATGACAATGAGTTCACTGCACTAAAATGGCCCCACAGTCACCAGATCTCAACCCAGTAGAGCATCTTTGGGATGTGGTGGAACGGGAGCTTCGTGCTCTGGATGTGCATCCCACAAATCTCCATCAACTGCAATCCTATCAATATGGCCAACATTTCTAAAGAATGCTTTCAGCACCTTGATGAATCAATGCCACGTAGAATTAAGGCAATTCTGAAGACGAAAGGGGGTCAAACACAGTATTAGTGTGTGTTCCTAATAATCCTTTAGGTGAGAGTATATGTATGTGTGTGCGTGTGTGCGTGTTGCAATGAAAGCAAAGCATTGATATAGAACGGTGATTAATCTGACTTGGAACTACCTGTGCATTAGTGGTTTTATTGCACACCTTCCAACCAATCAGAATCAGGTATTCAGACAGACCATAATATATAAACAACTTCAACATGGAACTTAAATGACTAGGAAAAACTATACATCTTGCATGTGAGATACAGTTTAGAACTTTATTGTAATATTTCGTTCAATCTCTGGGCAGAAACTACCAGTCAGCATTGAGACTTGCGTCAGTTTTCATATTAGCGACAAGAGATTTTCGTATGAAAAATACAGATGTTTGAGCGTTGCAGCACAGGAGCTCAACTTTGTATACATGGATAGAGAGAATAATACTTCTTTACTGACTGAACTACTGAAGTAAAGCAAGTCTTAGAAAAAATAACATAGAAAAACAGGTCATTTAGAGTTATATACACAGTTTTAGAGTTTGATCATTAGAAGTGTGGATGTCTGAAGATAAAGAAAACAGTTTTCCAATTTTACATAGTGGTTAAGCTGAACCTGATCACAGCGTGACTCTCTGAAGCCTCAGTTTTAGTGAATAAGAACAATAATAATGAGAAATTACAATCAATCATTGACAGCATCTTTCTAATTAAATGACAAACACACAAAATCTGCTTTCTGTGACAAAACAACTCTTACAATCACGTCCTGCTTGGTTTTTACATCAAGCTAAAATGAAGAAAATCAGGTTATGAACGGGAATGAGATTCATTTACAAAGAGCGGAATGAGACGCGAGCCAAATCAGGGTGACCGTGTGAAGCAAGCGCTTTTACAAAAGACACGAATCACTCGCACAAATGCCATTTGTGCCGTCAGATCGTGAGCGATTCAGTGCAAGGAACCGAGAACGAGTGAATGGAGGAGAAGGACTGAGAGAAATAAGCCAGTTATAATGTTAGTAAACAGATTACGGTTCTGTCGTCTCATTGGCCAGTGTTACGTTAGTTTAAAACAGCTATAGGCGAATCTGAAAGAAATATAGGCCGTAATATTTAAAGAAACAGCGCACCCAAAAATGACAATTCTGTCATCATTTACTCAAATTATTTTCTTACTTGTTCCAATTCAAGAACAGAGTGAAACGATAAAAGTACTACGCATATCTATTCACTAGGTTTTACATATGCAAAAAATACCTTAAGAGACCTTAAAGGGACAGTAACAAAAACCATATGAGATTTTGGGAGTCATACATTTCATTGAAATACATTTTTTCCAGCCATCTCATATTGTTCCCCATCACCATGCCGCTTCCGTATGTACGCAAAAGCAACATGAAAACTTAGAATATACACCAAAAAAGAGGATTTTGACTTCTACAATGAAGAAAAACTAGTTAATTTTGTTGAAATTTAGCTCATAGTTTGTAAAGATTACTATTATAGTTCATTTCTGGCTTAGGAAGCCATCAAAAGGCTTCAGAAGAGTTGTAATATCGTGGACTTCACTTCTATTGTGTGGAAAGAGCAGCATCAACATTCTGCTAAATATCGACTTTTCTGTTTCTGAAAAAATATTGACAAAGTTTGCATTTTTTAGTTAGCCGTCACTTTAATTCGTCCCTAAAACACAGAGAAATGTTGATTAGTGCTATAAATAGTGTTTAACACAACAAACGCCATATACTCGATGCTTCATGGAGTTTGTATGCTGCGTTTAATGTGTTAGCTGAACACGGTCTCAGAGTTTGAGCTCTTATTGGGTTTACAAGGACGTTTTTAGGGGGAGAAAGAAGCAAAAAGGTTTGAATGAGCATGAGCGGTTACTACGGCCAGTGGAAGAAAGATAAACAAGATGGACGGATTAATAAACAGGACGTTGATGAAGGAAGTGCTTCCTGTTGTTTTGTTTTGTTTGAATGGTGCTTATGGATAGAGACACACACACATACAAAAGAGCGCAAATATTGTGCTTTTAGAAGTACCTTGAGATCATGTTCACTCAAATCCAGGCCTCAAAAGAGACACGAACGCCTCGGATTCAGAAAAATCAAGGATCATCCCAATAACACACACACACACACTGACACACGCCGCATCGAGCGGTCCGGTTTGCGCAGCCTCCACAGCAGAAGCACGAGAGAGTTAGACAGGTAGGCGAGTGTCTGTTGGTGGAGTGTGGGCGGGGCCTTCAGGAGCAGCCAATCAGCGGGAAGAGAATCCCGCCGCTACACTGCTGCCCACCACCTGCGTCATGTCCCAGATCTGTGGATCGACCAATCAGAGGAGAGGAAACACAATCAGAGCAAAAGTGTCAATTATATATTTACATTCATGCTTTTATTCAAAGCAACTTGCATTGCATTCAAGAAACACGGATTACGGATTATTATAACGGATTTATAATACACCAGAAGTGTTATTTTAGTATTATTTAATTACTATTATGGTATTTATTGATGTTTTGAATAATATGTTTTTTTTTCTATATGTAATTTTTTTAAAGTTTTAGTAATTTTTATTTTGTACTTTTGTGTAGCAGTTCAATTTAAACTTTGTTATTTCAGTTAGTTGCCAAAATAACATCTAATTTTCATTAAATTCATTGAATTCTTTTAGGGCTGCCAAATCAAGTGTGTGTGTGTGTGTGTGTGTGTGTGTGTACACACACATATACATACACACACACACACATATAAATATACATATACACACATATATATACACACACGTACATATATGTGTGTGTATGTGTATAAATATGTGTGTGTATATTATATATATATATATATATACACACACACACGTACATTATATAAAACAAATTATTAAGAAGATTTGTTCAAAAACACAAATTCATCCGTTAAAGTCTTTGTGAGCGAATCATTAACTGAATCATACAGATTGAAAAAAAATTTTTATATTATATTTTTAAAAAGCAATTCTATATTTTCTGCAGCAACTAACTTTTTTTAATAGAAAACTGAAGTAACATTATGTACTGAAGGTTCTGACAAAAAAAAGCTCTAGTACAAAATGTTACTTATTCAGTTTTCTATTCAGAATCACAGCCTTTATTTTATTAATAATAATAATATTTAAAATAAAGTGATTTTTCAATTTATCCAGAACTGTGCAGCTCTAATATATACAAAAAAAAAACAATAATAGATTAATGTAAATGTTTTAAAATCATGGCTGATCTCTTTAATTTTATTAGTCTCAGTAAAAATGGAAAGTTGAGTGCATTGCATTGTGGGATATGATACTGCACATCTTTAGCATCAATTGTATGATCGCATGAGCGTATGACCTTTAACCTCTCATGTTTCACCGGTCCTCGCCAATAACATTCAGAATCCACTTTACTTTTGTATCCAAAGCGACTTGCATTGCATTCAAGAAACACATCAATGGGGATCGAACCTACGACCTTGGCGTTGTAAGCGCCACTCTCCACTGTTTGAGCGACAGGAAAGCCTGTATATATACATTTGGCCTATTAAATGTCTGATTTATGTTGAATGTAAAGCACTCTGGCTGAACTACGGTGGTTTTAAATGTGTGCTTTATAAATAAACTCGACCTTCACGACTCGATCGCTCCCGCACGTGACCATCAGGCCTCGGCTCGCGTCCATGTCCATGTGAGCGATGTTGTGCTTCCCTTCATGAAACGTGGCCAGAGACGTCCGACTGAAAGCACATGCAGAATAAGAATCACACAGAAAAGCACAGGGAACAGGAAGTTTGAAGCAAGAGGACTCACTCTTCCTCTTTTATCGTGTCGAAGCAGTCGTCGCACATGCGCACCTGGAACTCGAAGCCCATGACGGGGTAGGTGGAGCGTTTCGAGCTACACTTCCCACATATGGCCTTACCGCACTTCCTGCAGTGATGCTGAGGACAGGACAGGACACTCAGACGCTTCATTTACACATGTGAGCAGGCTAAAGGGATTTGGGCGGTACCTGTCGGAGCCCCAGGGTCTTAGTGTCCCACATCTGCTTTATATTCCAAAAAAACGGCTGTTCGCATTTCTGACAGGAGTCGCTTTCCAGCCACTGCGGAGCCTGAGAAGAGAGAGAGAGAGAGAGAGAGAGACATGACATTTTGAGTCTGAGCCAGTTTCGGGTCACCATAGAGACGGATGGGACGTTGATGAATGACGCAGGGGTTGCCATGGTGACGGCTAGAAAGTTCGTCACTGCTCCATAATTAGACGTTTGGCCGCGGATTCATTCATGATCTGATACAGGCGTTTATGAACCGTGTTCAAGCTCGTACTATATTAGTGTTTATAGGAGCAGATCGTTCCCGTCCAGGAAGCTGATTGGACAATGCAAAACAAAGCTTGAGATAGTGACAGTCTTTTAATTTGATATTTTAAGAGATGACAATCACATCCGTTAATGTTTATGTTCCCTTAAAACAGAGCTGACCGCGTTTATGTGAATACTCTCCAAGAACAGTGTTTTGACATTATTTTGTGTTTATTTGACTGTTTAAGCGCAATAAGCAGAAAAGAGGAGCTCAATTTAGGGCTGAGAGTCGGCTTTATGTGCCGCCGCTGTTTGAACATGAGCTAAAAATCTGAGGAGTGAGTAGAAATAGAGATAAAACAAATATTTATCCAAAGCGACTTACATTACTCGCTGTCGGAGACATGAGAGAGAGAGAGATGGATGAAGAGAGAGAGCAGCTGTGTATCGTGTGTCTATTCTGTGGGAGATTAATATTGGAAGCGTTTTAGACATTTCAATATATGTATCAAAATATCTATATTTTTGACAAAACTACATTGCACTTGGTTTATTGTTTCATATGCCTTTTTAAAAGACCACAATTTAAATTTGTGTATTATATATAAATTAGGCTAGTAAGAGACGCAGCGCTGATGAAACACGAGCGGCGGGTCAAGCTGATATATTATGTCAGTACCTCTTCCCGTGTCGAGTCCATGTTCCACACGGTTATTCCTCCGTCAGCAGAGCAGGACACCAGCTGATGGGTCAGACGCAGAAACTTCAGCGCCTGCACCTTCTCACTGACACACACACACACACACACACACACACACACACACACACACACACACACACAAAATCACTGACTGGCCCAGAACACTGATTACTCTAACAAACAATTCCCTTCAAAAGTTTTGGGTCGGATTCAAAGAGGTTTATTCTGCTCACAAAGGCTGAATTTATTAGAGGATAAATACAGTAAAACAGTGTAATATTATATCAGTGTAAAACAGCTGTTTTCTATGTGAATGTATAGTAAAGTGTCATTTATTCATGTGATTAAAGCTGAATTTATTAGATGATAAATACAGTAAAACAGTGTAATATTATATCAGTGTAAAACAGCTGTTTTCTATGTGAATATATAGTAAAGTGTCATTTATTCCTGTGATTAAAGCTGAATTTATTAGATGATAAATACAGTAAAACAGTGTAATATTATATCAGTGTAAAACAGCTGTTTTCTATGTGAATATATAGTAAAGTGTCATTTATTCCTGTGATTAAAGTTGAATTTATTAGATGATAAATACAGTAAAACAGTGTAATATTATATCAGTGTAAAACAGCTGTTTTCTATGTGAATATATAGTAAAGTGTCATTTATTCCTGTGATTAAAGCTGAATTTATTAGATGATAAATACAGTAAAAGTGTAATATTATATCAGTGTAAAACAGCTGTTTTCTATGTGAATATATAGTAAAGTGTCATTTATTCCTGTGATTAAAGCTGCATTTATTAGATGATAAATACAGTAAAAGTGTAATATTATATCAGTGTAAAACAGCTGTTTTCTATGTGAATATATAGTAAAGTGTCATTTATTCCTGTGATTAAAGCTGAATTTATTAGATGATAAATACAGTAAAACGGTGTAATATTATATCAGTGTAAAACAGCTGTTTTCTATGTGAATATATAGTAAAGTGTCATTTATTCCTGTGATTAAAGCTGCATGTATTAGATGATAAATACAGTAAAACACTGTAATATTATATCAGTGTAAAACAGCTGTTTTCTATGTGAATATATAGTAAAGTGTCATTTATTCCTTCACAAATCATTGATATGACGATCAACATTTATGATTATTATTAATGTTGAAAACAGTTGTGCCACTTCACATTTTTTTTAAAACAGTAATACATTTTTTTTTTACAAAATTTACAAAAAAACATTACAGAAGACTGCACTTACTATAAGACTGAAAATAGAGAAATAGTTCTCCATTTTGGTTTCTTATGCCATTCACAGCCTGGCAGCTCTTACAGCAACGTTTCATTAGAGCCATTACTGCCAAGTGTGTGTGTGTGTGTGTGTGTGTGTGTGTGTGTATGTGTGGGAGAGTGTGTCTGTGTGTGTGTGAGTGAGAGAGAGTGAGTATATGTGTGTGAGTGAGTGAGAAACTGAGTGTGTGTGAGAGAAAGAGAGAGTGTGTGTGTCTGTGTGTGTGTGTGTGTGTGTGTGTGTGTGTGTGTGTGTGTGTGTGTGTGTGTGTGTGTGTGTGTGGGAGAGTGTGTCTGTGTGTGTGTGAGTGAGAGAGAGTGAGTATATGTGTGTGAGTGAGAAACTGAGTGTGTGTGAGAGAAAGAGAGAGTGTGTGTGTCTGTGTGTGTGTGTGTGTGTGTGTGTGTGTCTCACTGGTGTCCCTGCAGTAGTAATGTCCGTCCCTGTCTGCCACCAATGTCCCACATAATCACACTGTGATCAGACGCTCCAGAAAACAGCCACCTCTGAACCGGATCCCAGTATAACGCAGCAACACTACCTACAGACAGACAGACGGAGTAAAAGAGTGAAACCAGTTCCTTTTCTTTTACACTAAAAACTAAAGCAGTTACAACAGACACTCAGATGTGTATAAATGTGTTTAGAAAAAGCAAGCTATAGTTAGGAGACAAAACTGTCTGCAAAAGTGAGACTGAATTATCTCTAAAAAGCTTAATGTCGACTATAAAGAACCTGATAAACTTCAAGCTTCAATCGAAGAACGAACTGCTGTGACTTCAGCTTGCCAATGATAAACACCTCTGAACTACCATTGGCCCACGGTGATGATGTAATAGGTGGGCGTGGCTCCGAGGCCCCGCCTTCTTTGAGATGGAAATCTCCGGTTCATTTCTTCTATTTGGACGTGAGCAAATGCGTGAACACACCGGAGAGCTGCTTTATTGTAGAAACTGTTGTGTAAAGTGTTTTTCTAATCGAAGGAGAAACACTATGTTTCGTTCATGTTTAATACAGTAATACCTTGAGATACGAGCGTCCCGACATACGAGTATTCTGAGATACGAGCAAACCTGAGCAAACTTTTGCTTTGAGATACGAGTAAAGTTTTGAGATCAGAGCAGCTTAGAGACACGGACGCTAAGCCGCCTCACTCGTTCACTTCACGTGTTCGTTGACTTCCCTAAGCATCTCCCGTGAGTCTTCCTGTGGTGTGTGTTATATACATTTATGGGTAATTGCATATGATCTCCACTAGAGGCAGCTTGGTTTTACAGCAGGGGTTACCGGGGGCAACGAGTGATTCATGAGTATTAAGCTGGGAGCAGCACGAGTTATGAGTGTTCAATAATAATAAATATGAGCTTCTGAGTCTATCCAATACACAACACGGGAAGAAACACTACACTTCCGTATTGTGTTTGCATTATCTATGTAATCCCTCCCTCCTCCTCTGCATATGCCGTCATTAGCCGCGACTGTATCGTCTGTGTCGAAGGAAGAACTCATAATTAAAACCACATTTTATTTTATATCACAGGAATCCTTATATACTATACTATTAGGGGAGCGCGGGGCACAAAGTAACGCAGGGTAAATAGTAACACAGACTTTTTAGATAGTTGCACAGGATTAAATATGACGTACTAACGGGCTTTTCACCACACTGTTTGCACACGTCTTCTGGCCATCTTTCGAGAAATTTCAGTGAAAGATGTGAATAACACATAGTGACTGCTAGTCAGTCCTGAGGTAAACACGACACCACAGGGTTAGTTGTAACATGGTGTTACAACTAAGCCGCGCATTGCATAGCCTACATCAATAATCCTATATTTTGCATTGTATTAACCCATTAAAAAGTTTTAATGTCATTACATTGTTCAAAGCATAAAAAATGTAAAAAAAAAAAAAATAAAAATAGATATTTCATTCATAAGTTATGCTTATGATCATCAAGACTCAACTTTTTTAAAGAAATAAAATACATGAATGAACATCCATTTAATAACATGTGGTACAACTAACCCTCTGTCTGTGACAACGAGCCCCGCTCACGGGGTAAGAAGTCACATTTTACTCCTGCCGCTTTTGCCGATACTGCACAGAAACAGCAGGTCCGACGAACATGAAAACAGTGCTCATTTGTAGGAGAGGCTTATATGTTGTTTGTATAAAAATATGGTTTGTCTAACCCCGGGGTTTTCAAAGTGTGGGGGGCGCCAGAGCATGCCAGGGGAGGCGCGGAGAGTTGTAAAAAAAAAGATAGTCTAATAATAACTCGCCGAACTTGTTTTAAACCTCCTTCATTTTACATTTCCCTGTGATGTCATTCTGTTGCGGCTGCAAGCGCGTCGTTCAACCCTCGCCCCCCGTCAACGATCGCGCATCGCGTCCACCCAGTCAACGATCGCGCCTTTTGGAGGGGGGGGCGGCATTTGGTGAGTTGTGTCAAAAGGGAGGCCCACTGTCTCAGACTTTGAAAACCTCTGGTCTAACCCTATTACTTTGTTCATTATTTGGCCAAAACCAAAAAGTGTTACTTTGTGCCCCGCGCCGCTATTCAACATGCCTTCCTTGTGAAGTCTCAAAACTGCTGTTTTATGTGTGTGTGTGTTTCCATGAAAACGCACCGCAGACGCAGTCACAAAAGCGTTTCGCATGCATTTAGTTTCTCTTATTTATTCAAAATATTCACCAACTTGTTCGCTGATAGTTTGTGTCGCAGATCGGAGAATCTGATCTGTCGGATTTACAACACGTAAATTAAGTCACTTCTACCGAAATACATGACAGTAAGTGTCCGCTGAAGTGGGAGAAGAATAGAGTGACTTTACCGCCGCACATCCCTACTAAACACCACAGCGCCTCACTGCAGTGTAGTCTGTTCACAGCACCTCAGCTCGCAATGTAATGGGCGCGCGCGTGCGAACAAACACAACCTCACGTGATCTCGCTCAGGTCCTAGTTTCAACATCTAAATAAATCCACGCGAATTTTAAAAGGCCTGCACTTAACACAAACTGAAAATATATATAAAAAAATTGGGCTCGAAAATTTAATACCTCGTCAAAAGACTTTTTAATGCTTTAATTTTGCCTGATTTCATTTACTAATTTCATTTATAAGGGAGAATAAAGGAGGGCCGGAACGGATTCATTCTTTTTCTGTTATTTCTTATGGGCAAAATGATTTGAGATACGAGCAACTCGAGTTACGAGCTCATCCTGGAAGGGATTATGCTCGTATCTCAAGGCATTACTGTATAACTACTGTACTCTAAAGCTGCTTGATTTTAAGCAATCTGTTTTATAAGTGGAATATAAATAAAAAGTGATATTAGTGTAGAATTGCAGAGTTCATGCTTTCTTAACTGCCGTTTTCTCATCTTTTTGTTGCGTTTAGTGTTATTGAGAGGAAAGTGTGCAGCACATTTTTACATGTTCATCTAAACACCGTTCTCAGCAAACAAAAAAACAAAACAAACATAAAGAGTATATCAGGGCTTTAAGGAATTGAGGGATTTTCAAGGATGTTGCTTTAAAACAACATAGCTCAATGAAAAGAGCTACACTAATCAAATGAAGACTTGACGTTTGTTCTGGCCAAACACACACACACACACACACACGTAAACATTACCTTCATGTCCCTTTAGTGTGGTGATGACAGAACAGGACTGTTCATCCAGCTTCAGTAGAGTGATCTGCCCTGAATGATCTCCCACAAAGGCATGCTGGGTATCGTTATCATATCTGAACAAGCCGTCAAGAAAACAACACAGAACATACACACTCCTGATCATTTAAAGCAGTTTAAGACACTATATCACCTTTAGAATGACTATATTTGATCAAAATGTCTTTAAATATGCACTAAATATGCATGAGCAGAATATCAAAAAAAATGAAGCAGCAATTAAAGGTTATAATATTTCACAATATTACTGTATTTTACAGTATTTATGTTTAAATAAATACAGCCTTGTTGATCAGATGATGTTGCTCAAATATAAAACAATCAATATCCACCACAAACTGGACAGAAATTCTGATCAAAGTGCATATTTTCAAATAATAATATACAAAAGCAATTTGATGAACACGTAATGTTGCACACTGCCCATATAGAAACCACTGCGATCCGCAGAGATTGTATGCAAAACTAAAATACTGAAAAAGATTTGCAGTGTTTCTCAGGGAGCGACTGGAGTGAAGGATACTGTAAACAGGAAGCCCAGGAGCCGAAGCTGTGGCGTCCGAGCATAGAGCCGCTGTGAGTGCTCATCCAGCTGACGCTTTTATCATGACCCGTGCTGATCACCCACTGACTCTCCAGAGAGAAGATGAGCGCCGACACACGGCTCTGATGGGCTGCGCGCACACACACACACACACAGAAGGTTCAAAAGGTCTGAGACTGAAGATGCATCCTAATTTGTTTAGTAGTGTGTAGTGCATTAATTGGGACGCAACTTATGTTAGGAATATGTAACTCTAGCATAAACTACTTATAAATAGCATGTGAAACCGTCTGTATGCATGATGAACAGCGGTATGACACACTGTTGTCACGTGACCTCATTTGCATTATGGTAATTATTGTTAACTGAAACTACTAAGTTTTGTAAATAGAAAAAAGATGAAATCAAATTATTTGATAAAAAAAAATCATTTGAAATGATGCATCGGCAACTAAAAAAACCTAACTTTTAACTGGAAATAAATAAAACATAAAAATGAAATAAAAATAAACGACACCTAAAAATATAAATTCATATATACATTTAAAAAATGAGAGAAAAACCCAAATAAAAATGAGCCGCTACATAAAAAAAAAAAAAAAAGACAAAAATTTAAATTAAAATGTACATTAAAATCCATTAAAATTAAAATTTGGAATAAAGCAAAACACAAACCCTAAAGTAAAAGATCTTTTGCACGCATGACGTTATTTGTTACTTTAATTTGTATTTATCGTAATGATTTAGGGTCAGATTTCCTAACTTTTAGCAGTGCAAGCATAGCCAGTATTATTATTAAATATACTTCAGGTTCGTTCGTCACTGATGAAGTAACAGCGCAACTGTATTTGATCGGAAAGAAACATAATTCAGATCACAATACTAACAGATAAACTAGAATATTTGACAGTTATGAGCCGGAATACAGTCTCTCTCTCTCTCTCTCGCACACACACACACACACACACACACACACTTTCCTGGCATTGTCAGGTTTTCTCCAGACACATTTTCCAGAGCTGCTCTGACTCATCCAGTCATAATCATCTTGTGTGTGAGTGTCCAGTGTCTAATGAGAGCTCACATGGGAGTCTCAGCCCCAGGGCATGCTGGGAAAAAACAAATCATCCCAGGAAAGCACCACAATGTGTGTGTGTGTGTCTCAAGGACACACGCACACGCACACACACACACCCAGAGGACCGAGAGCACACGTGTCGTACAAACAGAAGGCACGTCTCTGGTTTTACCTGGGTATGTTTTCACATGGTTCATTTTGTTGAAATCTTCTGAGATGAGGAACTCCTGCGAAACAGAGAAAACAACATGAACTGCATGAATGACTCAATGGGTTCGTTTACACGCTTACTCACCGTCTCGCGTCCACAAACCCAATGACTTTCATCTTTACATGACGCAAAAAATGAGAGTTATTTTCCATACAGTGATCGGGACACTCAAGATACAAAAAAAAAGTATAATGTATGCATATATTTCTATGATGGTGCTTTTTATACTACCGTTCAAAGGTTTGGGTCTGTAAGAGTTTTTAGTACTTTTATTCAGAAAACACATTGAATTGTGAAAAGTGACATTAAATACATTTATAATGTTACAAAATATTTATATTTCCAATAAATGCTGTTGTTTCAACTTCTATTCATCCAAGAATCATGAAAAAACAGTCTCACAAAAAAAAATCTGATTTAGCAAAACAAAATAATCAGAATAATCCTTATATCACAATGATTTGTGACTGAATACTGGAGTAATGATGCTGAAAATTCAGCTTTAATCACAGGATTAAATGACACTTTACTATATATTCACATAGAAAACAGCTGTTTTACACTGATATAATCTTACACTGTTTTACTGTATTTATCATCTAATAAATTCAGCTTTAATCACAGGAATAAATGACACTTTACTGTATATTCACATAGAAAACAGCTGTTTTACACTGATATAATATTACAGTGTTTTACTGTATTTATCATCTAATAAATTCATCTTTAATCACAGGAATAAATGACACTACTGTATATTCACATAGAAAACAGTTGTTTTAAACTGATATAATATTACACTGTTTTACTGTATTTATCATCTAATAAATTCAGCTTTAATCACAGGAATAAATGACACTTTACTATATATTCACACAGAAAACAGCTGTTTTACACTGATATAATATTACACTGTTTTACTGTATTTATCATCTAATAAAATCAGCTTTAATCACAGGAATAAATGACACTTTACTGTATATTCACATAGAAAACAGCTGTTTTACACTGATATAATATTACACTGTTTTACTGTATTTATCATCTAATAAATTCAGCTTTAATCACAGGAATAAATGACACTTTACTATATATTCACATAGAAAACAGCTGTTTTACATTGATATAATATTACACTGTTTTACTGTATTTATCATCTAATAAAATCAGCTTTAATCACAGGAATAAATGACACTTTACTGTATATTCACATAGAAAACAGCTGTTTTACACTGATATAATATTACACTGTTTTACTGTATTTATCATCTAATAAATTCAGCTTTAATCACAGGAATAAATGACACTTTACTATATATTCACATAGAAAACAGCTGTTTTACACTGATATAATATTACACTGTTTTACTGTATTTATCATCTAATAAATTCAGCTTTAATCACAGGAATAAATGACACTTTACTATATATTCACATAGAAAACAGCTGTTTTACACTGATATAATATTACACTGTTTTACTGTATTTATCATCTAATAAATTCAGCTTTAATCACAGGAATAAATGACACTTTACTATATATTCACATAGAAAACAGCTGTTTTACACTGATATAATATTACACTGTTTTACTGTATTTATCATCTAATAAATTCAGCTTTAATCACAGGAATAAATGACACTTTACTGTATATTCACATAGAAAACAGCTGTTTTACACTGATATAATATTACAATGTTTTACTGTATTTATCATCTAATAAATTCAGCTTTAATCACAGGAATAAATGACACTTTACTGTATATTCACATAGAAAACAGCTGTTTTACACTGATATAATATTACACTGTTTTACTGTATTTATCATCTAATAAATTCAGCTTTAATCACAAGAATAAATGACACTACTATATATTCACATAGAAAACAGCTGTTTTACACTGATATAATATTACACTGTTTTACTGTATTTATCATCTAATAAATTCAGCTTTAATCACAGGAATAAATGACACTACTATATATTCACATAGAAAACAGCTGTTTTACACTGATATAATATTACACTGTTTTACTGTATTTATCATCTAATAAATTCAGCTTTAATCACAGGAATAAATGACACTTTACTATATATTCACATATATATATATATATATATATATATATATATATATATATATATATATATATATATATATATATATAATTACACTGTTTTACTGTATTTTACTGAGAGCAGCACAAGTTATGAGTGTTCAATAATAATAAATATGAGCTTCTGAGTCTATCCAATACACAACACGGGAAGAAACACTACACTTCCGTATTGTGTTTGCATTATCTATGTAATCCCTCCCTCCTCCTCTGCATATGCCGTCATTAGCCGCTACTGTATCGTCTGTCTCGAAGGAAGAACTCGTAATATAAAACCACATTTTATTTTATATCACAGGAATCCTTATATTCTATAATTGTGTGTGTGTGTGTGTGTGTGTGTGTCTATAGCAATTAAAAACATGTTTTTTCCATTGTTATTAGCACTAATAAGGGAGTTTTTTAGAGGGCTGGAACAGATTAATTTGTTTTCTGTTATTTCTTATGGGAAAAAATGATTTGAGATACGAGCAACTCGAGTTACGAGCTCATCCTGGAACGGATTATGCTCATATCTCAAGGTATTACTGTATATATATACATACACACACACACACACACACATACATACAAACAAACTCTCACACACATACACAAATATAAACACACATTCACACGCGCACACACACACACACATATATATACATATATATAAGGCTCAATATTGTTTAGTGTCCCTCAGCCCCCAGTATACATTTAAGAAATGAATTTAAAATAAGCGTGCGATTAGTCGACAAAAGGCTTAAATGAAACAATACTAGTCGACTAGACACACAACATTGGATTTTTTATATGAAATATGTTTCCAAAACTAACCTTGGCATCGGGAACATGTGCGATACAGCCATACGCATTTACTAGAGCAGTGGATTTAATGCTGAGGACTCGAGTCCACGAGCCTCTGAAGGACCGGAGCAGGCCAAGCACCCATACACACGTAACGTTCAACAGTTAAACACAACACCAACACAGTGACACTTACCACAACGGCCCCATTGTCCTGCCCTATGAAGATCCGCTTGCTCTCATGGTGATACGACACACAGGAACACGGAGCTGGACACAAACACAAACACTTCACCCACTTCCTCTGGGATTTCTGAGCTACTACACTGGGTTTCTTCACCGAAAGCTGAAATACTCTTACACTTAAATTAAAATGAGAAACGTTGCTCTTCATAAGTTGAAGCTGCATGATTTATCATTAAAAGATCGCCATCTCGAGTCAAACCCTCATGTGATCTCATTCCTACTTGACAAAGATTTGTCCGTCTATTAACGTTGAAATCGCTGTCGCTGATCCAGAGAGACACTGTTGTGTTTGAGGTGATACTCACAGGACACCGTGTGGTAGATGCTGGGCCAGTACTGACCGCTGTCTCGCTTCAGCCACACTCGAATCGTCCTGAAATAAAGCAAACAACAAGATATTCAGAAGAAACATGCAATAACACACACACATTATACATTATATATACACACATGCAGTAATGGCCAAAATTGTTGGCATCCCTGAAATATTTTCAGAAAATCAAATATTGCTCATAGAAAAATATATGGTATTAACACATTTTACTATACGCATGTTTATTCCTTTTGTGTAAATAATTGTGTATAGTTTTGGAGTTTTGAGTGAAATTAAGTCAAATTTGCTTTTTTTCCACCTTTTTGGGGGTTTTGTTAATGCAATAGTTTTCTATGAGCAATACCTGATTTTCTGGAAAAATTTCAGGGGTGCAATTTTGGCCATGACTGTATATGTGTGTGTGTGTGTGTGTGTGTGTGTGTGTGTGTGTGTGTGTGTGTGTGTGTGTGTGTATAACAATGTTTTTATAAACAAATATGCAGATCTGCATTAACTACAAGTATATAAATATAGACAAAACATTGCAAAAACAAATATGTAATATGTATATGTGTGTGTGTGTGTGTGTGTGTGTGTGTGTATATGCAAATATGTTATTGCTGTCACAATTCCAATTTTATTCATTTAATTCTAATTATTTTACATTATCTTATGTACTATGATCTTATTTTTACTTTATTTTGTTGTTTCTTTATGTTGTTGTTTAATATATATCTTTTTTTCTGGAAAGCGCCTTGTGCACCTTTTGGTTGTTGTTAGGCGCTATATAAATAAATTTGGATTGATTGATTGATGTATATATTTTGACAGCAACATATTTACATATTTAAATTTACACATACATATATTACATAAACTTATGTTAGATGTGATTAAATATTGTGATTTAATGTATTATTATGTGATTGTTAGATTTGACAGTAGTAGATATAATATGATATATAATAATAAGCTGCTGATGTGTGATGGTCATGCACTGAAGAAGCAGCAGCTGAAGTTCATGTAGTTTCAGTTCCTGGTGAATCCTGAAGCGAATCATACGTTTGTGCACCTGCTCTCATATGACAAACATGTATGTAATCAGGACGTGATCACACACACACACACACACGATCTCCACTAACACGGTTTCTGACAGCACAAATAAGACCCGATCTTTAAACTGCTTTGAGTAAATGAAAACTCTTCTCTGTAGCAAAACATTTCGTTTAGATCTGCTTCTCTAATGCGTTGAACTCTTGATCCGTTCAATCTTAAATCTGCCCCAGTGCCGCCGTTCAGCATTTTAAAATATGTTTAAATCCCAGTTTAAAAGGACGTCCTTCTTTTGAAACATTACAAGTCCATTGAAATGCATGACGACATCAGATATGATTGATTCATCCTGAGAGGAACTGAAAGTACGTCACGGCTGAAAGAAAACGGCTTAAATCAGCCTAAGGTGCTTTGCTGGACTGTGAGGCTGACAAACATTCAAAACCCCTGTAACACTATCAAAAAAGGCCATCTTAACCACCACCGGCTAACCAGCTCAGGCTTGTTTAAAGGGTTAATTAGGGTAGCTTACGCAACCTTCGTAATGCGTCGGGTCAGAGGTCACTCTTCCGCGAACTAGACTCGCATACGGCCATTACTGGTTGCCAGTGATTATAGTTTATAAAGTTATAAATATGGATGATTTTCTTACAAAAATGCATCAGCAATATCTCACGTTTTATGACGTCTTTCCTGTAGCTCAACAGTAGAGTGTGGCGCTTGTAACGGCAAGGTCATGGGTTCGATTCCCAGGGAAAGCAAGAACTGATTAGAATGTCAATGTGTTTCTTGAATGCAATGCAAGTCGATTTGGATAAAAGCATCTGATAAATGCATGAATGTAAACTATAGCAGCAGTTTTGAATACTAAAGTGCCTTTAATTTTTTTCTTTATTTTACTTTATTTTTTATTTTTTTGATGGATCCCATTACTCGTCTCCTTTCTGGGTTTAAACTGAGCTTTTCTGCCGGCTAGTGGTCAACGTTAGCCATTTATGCTTGAGAAATGCATGTGATGCCAAATAAAGTCCTTTATATTGTTTTTCTTTTAGTATATCAAGAATGCGTAAATGCAAGTGGATGGATGCACTTTTCACAGGAGTCTCAGCTTTTTTAATTACATAATTATTGATTCCAAAAAAAAAATTAACGCAGAATTACCTCCATAGACTAGCTATTATTATTGACAACGCAAAATATAAATAAATTAACTTTTTTTTAATCTTTTTTTCTGGGATACAGTCTGGCCTCGGTTTTCCCGTGGTAACTCATAAATCTCATAATCACTCATGTTGTGAAATAAATAAACAGGTAAACAAACCAAGTGTTTATTATGGCACGCGTACCTGTCCTCGCTAACCGTAATAACGCCATCCTCCTGCGGGATGAGCACGGCCGCGTTCACGCTGTCGCTGTGGCCCTCGATCTTGTTCAGCAGGACGGGTCTGGAGCTCTGAGGCCTCGAGTGGATCTCCGCCGCCATGGCTGTTTTCCTCCCGATCCCTGTGTGTGTGGGATGTTCCTCCTCTCGGGTCAGCTGAGCGTCGAGGAAGTTCAGCCGCGACAGCGAGAATTACCGTAAAGATCCGGGGAAACGCGCGCGACAGAAGTCTCTTAAAGGGACAGTTCACACAAAGAAAAAAAGTAAATTGAATATTCTGTCATCGTTTACTTACCCTCAGGTTGTTCCAAACCTGCATGGGTTTCCTTCTTCTGCTGAACACAAAAGAAGGTATTTAAGTTTTGAAAGTGTACTTATTTCTCTCCCAGTCAACATCCGTGATTCAGACTCATTATCTCAACTCAAAATTAAACTAAAGACTCATTTATTTAGAATGGCTTATGCTTCATGATGATTGTGTTTCCTCAAGTCTAGCACTTTGTTTTTGTTATTCTTACAGTGGTCATGTTTGTATTTGCTGTTTTCTACTTATTTATGGTTTATTATCATTGTTGTTTACTGTTATTCATTAATATTGTTGTTGTTTCTTGTTGATGTATGGTGACCTTGGGTGATCTGAAAGGCGCCTAAAATAAAATGTATTATTACGTTTACATGTGTGTGAGTACTATATATATATATATATATATATATATATATATATACACATATTTTTTATGAGGAAAACCTGCTGGAAAATGCAACTTAACAGGTCAGTTTACCCAAAAATGTAAATTATCCCATAATTATCTCTCCCCCAAGCCATTCTAGATGTGTATGACTTTCTTCTTCAAGCCAAACACAATCAGAGTTCTGTTAAAAAATATCCCGGCTCTTTCAATCTTTATAATGGGAGTGAACGTTAACAGAGATTTTCAGGTGAATAAGTGATGACAGAATTTTCATTAAGAGATTAATTCATTGTGAGTAAATTAATATATTTTACACAACCAGGGGCAAAAACTAACTTCCCAACAGCCGCTGATTTAACGACATTTACAGAATATTTTCTTTACCATTTATGAAACCAAAATCATAAAAGTCCAATATTTCCAACTTCAACACTAGAGTTTATGAAAGCTTGTTTCAGTCACTGAATAATAATAGTAAAAGAACAATGTACATCTTGCAATTTTTGCTTTTTTCCCCTCAGAATTGTAAACTCAGTTTCCAAAGAATTTCCACTCCAAAATCATAGAATCCAGTAAAAATTCCAACATTCCGAATTCTAAAGTTCACTAATGGAAGCTTGTTTCAGTCACTGAATAGTAAACAACTTTCCACCTTTGAATTTTGACTTTTCTACCTCAGAATTGTGATATAAACTCGCAGTTGTGAATTATAAAGTCAGAAACAATTCTGAGAAAGTGTAGTTATCCATAGATACTTTCGAAATCCCAAATCAACCGCGACCGACATAAAAACTCTTTTAATTCTAATAAATAAACAATATAAAATTGCATAAGTCGTTCTTGAACTAAACAAATTGTGTAAAATGAGGTTACAGTAAAAACTTATTTTAAATACACTTTTGTTTGATATACATCAGAAGTAATTGTATGAAAGTAGCAATTAAGAGTATTCCATTACTATGGTGAAAGTAATTCAATTACAATATAAACACTGAGTCACACACGCTACATGAACGTAAAATTATATTAGCTTTAGTTTTATATAATTATGCGCAATTGAATATTTAGCATAACAGTTGTTTGAATATAACATTTATTATAATATAAATATCTTTTTAATCACTCAATGAAATGGACTGTACTCCATAAGAGAGCTTGTCTTGCCATTAATAGTATTATATTTTAGTGTTAATCAACCATAAATAAAACTACAAAACAGGTAAATTGAGTAAAGTGTACTTTATTAAATAAACAACAAAGCTGTATAAAGTTGTAAAGGTGTCAAATACAAAGTTGAAAGAGACAAAGTGAACCAGTTTAAGTACCATGTTTAATAAAATGCATCAAGATGAGAAATTAATTGACACCATTGAGAACAAAAAAAAAAGTAATAATAAAAAAAAGTATCAGCATTTAAGTTGCATGTTGAGAAAAATCATGTTATAACCGATGTATAAAGTGTTCCTCAAGTATATATTTATAGAAAACTGAAAAAGCAATAAAAATAAAGTAAAAATGAGGGTAAAAAGACACTTGAAATCTTGAATGAGTACAGAACAAGCAGTGTGTGTGTGTGTGTGTGTGTGTGTGTGTGTGGGGACACGCAGGAAGAATCCCCTCTGATCTCTGGCTCAAGGTTTGTTGATCTGGCCAGCAAACAGAACGGTTCCTGAGAGGAGAACAGGTCAGAGTTCACAGTCAGGACCATTTCATATTTCAGATTCAGAATTATGAAACAGAAGAACCTTGCACTGTATGCGAGCTGCACGTGTATGTGTATATATAATATATACATATACACACACACACAATATATCACACCTGAGGGATTGTGTCTGATGAGAAACAGGAACGGTCTGTCCACAGCGACCCACGGAGGAGAAGAGCGCGCGTGCAGGATTGCGGCTGAAACGAGAGTGAACAGGAATGTCAGGATCATGACGCGGATGAAGCGTCCAGCGACTGGGAGTTTACAACAATATTTAAGACAGTGACGCACTTGTGGAGGCGGAGGCTTTGGTTCCGTCCTCGTTGACCTCGATCTTGGCTTTCTGAAGCGCTTTGGACACGTAAACAAACTCCGAACCTGTTACACACACACAAAGAATACACATTACTTGCTTTCATGGCGTTGCACAGCAATAAACATAATTGTGTTAATCATACAGGAAATCATTTGTATTCTGCTAATAGATCAGACCTGCTTCGTGTCATTGCATTAGACGGACACACAGGGGCAGGAGAGCAACACACTCCAAAATAATCTGCTCTTTAGAGTTCATTCATACGTATCCTTCTCATTTTTCTAGCTTCTCTTTGCCATTTCTGAGATTTTCCAGCATCATTTTTTAAATTAATGTAGAAATTATGAGACTAAAAGCAAACACTATGACTAAAGTTATTAGTAACTATGCCACACTGATAACTATAAGAAAATACTTTTATATTAATTATGAGAAAAAGAAAGAAAAATTGGCACACAAAAAAAGGCTACATAACTTTTTGTATAAATCATAATTAGAACAAAGTTGAAATTATGAGCGAGTAAGTGATAATTATGCGAATAGAAGCCAAAAATTATGAACTAAGATACTAACTGATAATTATAACAAAACACAGATTTTATTATATATATATATATATATATATATATATATATATATATATATATATATATATATATATATATATATATATATATATATATATACATACACACACACACACACACATATACATATATATATATATTATTTATTACTACAAAAATAAATTTCTGAGAAAAGCCAAAGATAACAAAAAGTGAATATGAGATAAAAAGTAATCACTATGAGATACTGATTTAAAAAAAAAAAAAAAAAAAATCTGTCATAATAATGACAAAGTTTTTTTTAAATGTCACAATCATGACCTTTGTTTTAAGGCACATGATTTTAGCTTCCATGACTCTTTCCTTGAGAAAATATGACATTTCAAACCCCAAACAGCAGGTTTAAGAATAGAAAGTGTTTAAAATGCGGTCAAAGAAACATGTTGTCATCATCTACTCCTCTTCATGTCTTTCTAAAGTCCATGATAACTCCTCACGCCACAAAGAGCTTTTATGATCCTTCCCGATCCCGTCTGGAGCGCGACAGACAGCTTTTGTTCCATTGAAAACATAATAATGTGTGTTATAAACGATGAGTGAACTATGGCTTTAGGCTTTGCCCTTTTTAACTTTTCTTCGTGGATTAAAGTAAAAAAGGAGGATCGTCTCCGGTCTCTGACTCATTCTCGCACTCCACTGAGAGACGTGATTCACCCGGCTCAACTTCACAGTCAACAAGCAACCGTATCATCCGTTCAGGCGCAGAAGATGAACTCACTCAGGTGTCTGAAATCAGCTTTGCTCTGACTGAAGATGTTTTTGATTCCCAGCGCTGCGAGAGGAGCCTCCAGATCCACCTCTTCCTCTGCGCTGAATCTGCACACAGAAATAATGAGTCCACAATGACAGCAGATTCAGGACGGATCAAACCAGCGAATACATGAACGAATACAAAAAAAACTATTTAAAAAAAAAAAGTTTTAGTTTAGTTATTCCTGTAGTTCAATCAGTAGAGCATTGGTGCTTGCAACACCAAGGTCATGGGTTCAATCCCAGGGAAAGCAAGAACTGATTCAATGTGTTCCTTAAATGCAATGCAAGTCGCTTTGGATAAAAGCATCTACCGAATGCAGAAATGTAAATGAAATAGAATTACGACTTACTCGTTTCATAAATGATACGTTTTCTTTCTATTCTTATCCATGATTAGATTTTGTTTCTTGACATTACAGTAATCCCTCAGCGAAGGCCGAAAAGTAGCCTATATATAGAAAACTACGGTATATTTGTCATAATTTCTTATCCTTTTTTTTTTATCTTAAATTTAAGCTTTTGTAAAACCTCCCAACAATTATAAACCCTCAATAAGTGTTTTATAAACCCTTTATACACTCAAATTATTTTTAAAACTAAAAATTATTTTTACATGCTTAACGTAAAAGATGAGGTAAAACGTACTGCATTACTCCAGCTCTTCTGAAAGCAGAACTTCGTAAAACGCTGCAATATCGTCGTCCAGAGTCGTAACGAATCATCTTATCAATTTTAGACGTATCTGCCCTCAGAAACCATATAAAGAGGTATATAAACCATACAAATTAAATATTTGTATATATTGTATAATATTTGTACATATAAATATAAACCATACAAATGTTTTATTTTTCCTATAAAGAGGAATCCGCAATATGGTTTTACATTTAATATATTTATAAATCTGCAAAGTACAGAGGGCGCGATAGGTGAACCGCGATATGGCGAGGGATTACTGTATTGATTATTGCGTAACATTAATTGTACTTTCTGTTCTGTAGAATCTAAAACACATATGTAGGGAGCTACACGTCACACCTAGAGGTATAGCGAGGGTCATGTTTTCCTAATGTGGAGAGAGAAACTGTTTTAGGAGCCGTTAGCCTTGAAGATTAGCGGTGTAAATGCTGGAGCAGCCCTCCCTTCTTTGTCACACTCTCTCTAGATGTTTATATGACTGTCGACCTTTTCTCTTGAGAAAAACTTTTATAAAAAGACAATTTGTTTCTTAATCAGAATTGATAAAAGATTTTGCAACAGACTCATCTAGTATTTGAATTTAAGTCAACAGTTAAAATTACACCAGACATAATTATGAGAAATAAGTCACTGATAGTGAAAATCGTGCAATAAGTATGATTAGCAGATGATAGCAGGGTTAAATGACATACAAGTTTACCTGCAGCTCAGGAGTGTATAGTGTGGCGCTTGCAACGCCAAGGTCATGGGTTCAATTCCCAGGGAAAGCTTGAACTGATTATAACGTCAAAGCGTTTCTTGAATGCGATGTTTCACCTTATTCTGCATCCATAATCCTAGCCAATACCTAAACTTAACTTCCTTACGAACGATTAATGAGCAGTAAATGGGAGATTTTGAGGCAAAAAGTCAGTCAATAGTGAGAACTGTTCTGCTAAATTAATTCAGTTTTTCTAAAGACCATAAATCAAGGTTTAAGTATGCAAAGGGTTTTAAATCCCGTCAAAGGGATCGTTCACCAAACCAAAAATCAACATTCGGTCATCCTTCACACACCCTCATGTCAACCTGAGAGAAAATGTTATGAGGCCTACCGTTAAACTTACATAATTAAATCAAATAAAAAGTACTACAATTAAAGTTTGCTTTTAAAGTTGGTGGTACTACTCCCGTTTATCTATCGTCCACCAAAAGCAATTAGTAGAAAAACAAGCCAAGATTAAAAGTGAAAACTTTTTAGACGAGTCCAAGTGAACATTAAAGGCTCTCACTTCGGCATGAGGAAGCGCATCCTCCTCTGGGTCATCAGTTTGCTCCAGCTTCGGACGGTGGATGTGGAGATGTGCGGTAAGATGGCCGACAGCGGTGTGGCGTCTTCTGACGGCAGAGCGATGAACATGCTCATTCTATCGCCGTCATACGGCAGCTCGATCACTGTATACTTCAAACCCTCAGGAGTGCTGGCTTGACCTGCAGAGAGAACAAGCACACACATACGGGTCAGGCTTTACGCTGCACACCGCTCATTAAAGAGGACCTCTTACGCATCTCCATCTTTCTATAGTGTGCGATGTTGCTGTTTGAGTTAGTTATTGGTGTGATGAAACTCAGGAGTGGGACGTTTCCCAAACACAATTGAATTTCTTGACCAATCAGAACACAGTAATCCAGCCGACCAATCAGAGCTCACTGAGCTTTAAGGCGGCGGGGCTTCATAGAGACAGGAACTAAACAGAGCATTTCTGACAGACTGGGAAGAGACGAGCTGCAACAATAACAACATCCTTGTAAAGCTGACCTATTATGAACCTAAATATCTGTGTGCGTGTGTATATATATATATATATATAAATAAATAAGTTTTTTTTTTAAACAATAGCCGACACATACACGCATGGATCATATCCCAGTCACCTTGTGAACTTTATAAGTGCAATCTCTCGCACTATTAAAACACTTCATTCTGCTTGTAAAGCGCTTGTATATCCACACGAGCGAGAGAGCTGAAGTTTATAGGTGTTTTCATGGATTAAATCCGTCTGCTGATGACCAGACACTCTTGGCTTTTGCATTAGAACTCTATTAATTTCCATTTTGCACCATTTTATTCCCATCTCCTGGGTTATGAAGAATTGTAAAATTAAAATAGTCGAGTGTTCCCAGCCGTTTAAAAAGTGGCCACGTTTTTATTGCATCGGCGTCTCTGGAAAAACATTTCCACACGTACCCAGACCACGACACGAATCACACGGCAGGAACAACCTTTCAGTTCTGTGTGTGTGTGTGTGTGTGTGTGTGTGTGTGAGAGAGAGTTTAAAAGCTGATACAACCTGCAAGAAAAGTCTCACCGAAACTGAAGATGGCGAGCTGGGACATCATGGGCACTTTGTAAGTCTGTCCGTCTCCCGCCTTGAAGCTTCTGGGTTTGGTGTTCTGCGGCTGGAAACGGGATTTCCACAGGCCTTTGAAGTAAATGGAGTTCACAGCCACCAAACGAGTCAGAGCCGGATCCAACATATCCGCCGTCACGAGACTGGGAATGTGTCCTGATACAGAGCAAGATTACATATAATATTATAACTAGTTGGCTCGTCATAAAATTGAGTATTAAATATGGCAGGAAAAGGGTTTCTCTTCTTTTTCAACAAATAATCACTGAAAGGTCAACATTATGAGATCTAACTGACTAATTGTATATACACACACACACACACACACACACATTTATCTTCAATTTGTGCATGCGTTTTTTTAAGTAAATAAAAAGGAGGCGGGACAAAGTTTAAACCCCTGATTTCTGCAATTGTTACAAATTAAATAGCTTTTTTTATTTGGTAAATATTAGTTTTTGGTTACTCATAGTCCTAATTATGTTTAAGCAAATTAACTTTCAATAACTGCTTAAAGATAATTTTCTTAAAGATTAATAATTAAAGCTTAAAAAAATATTTATAAATAAATAACGTTTGTTTATTGGAACCAAATATCAGTTTTCAGTTATTGATAAACTTATACTTCCTAGAAATTAAAGGACGTGGAACACGTTTTTATGATTAGGAAAATTAATTATAATAATTAAAATATTAAAAGAACTAAAAATACCACTTTATTTCAATAAATTTGTGTTTCTTCTACTTAAAAAAAAAAAAAAAAAAAAAACGAACCAATTTTTTAGCTTATTAATGGTAGGTGCCTATTACAAAATAAATGTGTGTGTGTGAGAGTGAGTGAATGTGTAAGTGTGTGTGAGAGTGAATGATTGACTATTATAAAATGCTATTTATATATATATAAATAAAATAAACAAAATAAACCCATTAAACAACAAAAGCTCTAATCTCAGGTCTTGGAGCTTTTTTTTAGGTATAAATCTCAAATTTCGAGAGAGGTTGGTAAAATCCTCCAAGTAATCCAGGCTAGAGGTCAGGTTATCAGACACAGGGGTCAGAGGTCAACGAGCCGTGCCTTTAGTGCTGTTCTTCACCCATTCATTAATGGTTTCTGCAGCTCTCTCTGGGTCATTGTAGTCCACGGCCTGACTCTCGCACAGGAAGTTCTCCCGGTTGGCCGTCAGGAAGTCTTCTTTCATGCTGAAGCCCTCGCTGGGGAACAGGGCGTTGGCGATCGTCACGAGATCAGCGTTGGATCTGCTCGTTAGGCTCTTATGCAACTTCCGCAACATCTTATATGGACCTGAGAGCCAAACAAACACGAAATTAACATCAATAACAGGGTTGAAATTGCAACCCATTTTGCAATTCAACTGTTCATTTACAATACAACTTTTCTTGCAACTTAATTTAACAATAAAAGTGTTAAAGTGACTTGAAATATGAAACCAAGATTGACCATAGACGGCAACAAGTCACTGTTAACGATCTAATCCTTAATTAAACCGATTTGTTCAAACGGCGGATCATTTAAAGAGCGTTTGACTTTCTTATCGAGCGATTGAATCATTCACTAAACCCATTCGTTTAAATGGACGGATTCGTCTCCACGTTTCTCAGACGCAAAACGATTCGTTTAAAACCATTTACATCCGTGAAAAAATATAGTCCAAGTCACTAAATATTAACTTACTGTTTATTAAACCGTTGAATAAAATCATTCATTGCTGATATTTGAGAGAAAGGATCTGCACTTATCGTTTGATCGCTTAACTAGATCATCTAAAAGACAAAATACTCTATCCTGGTGCATTTTTACTGCTTTTACTAGAGTAAATCCCGCAGTAAATGCACCTGAAGCAGAGAAACTCCATCACTCAGTGTTTAATCATCAGCCGTGTGTTTGTGAAGTGAGGGATTCTCCATAACGGCAGATTGCAGATCATTAAAACAACAATTATGATATTAGTGTAGCCCATATATAACCACACACACCTGCTCACGTCAGGTGCAAAATCAGTTAAGAACTTGTAATAACGGCACACAAACCAGTAAATTGATGTCTGCACCTCTTAATAAATCATGTTGCATGATTAATTTCACACCTGTAATCCCATAAACGCAGCAGTAAGTACACATACTAATTTAATAACGTCATTTGTCATGGCTTTAGTAAATCCTGACAGCAGTTTCTTACACCAAAAACAGGGTTTGCGCCAGCGCTGAGTGAGTCTGGCCCGGTGTTTTAATGCTTAAGGAGTGCAAATGAAACCCGAGCGAACACACACCTGACTTCTTGTACTTGAGTCCGGCGAGCAGCTGTCGGCGCGTGTCCCCGTGGGCCCCCGGGAGCAGCATGCCCAGCACCGAGGCCACGCCGTGGGGCGACATCACCACGTTCTGCTGCGGTTTGACCCGCGCCACACGCAGAAACACCTGCAGCCCGAGATCAGAGCCACGCTCGCCGTACGACAGGGACTGAGAACTCAGAGAACCGGCCGCCAGCGACACACACAGGAGCAATGACACCAACATCCTGCAGAAGAGAAAGAGAGGGATAAAACAAACGCTAAATGTTAATGGTTTATTGTTTTCGTACACGGCATTGCTTCTGGATTACAAACAAAGTTCTTAAAATGCTTGAAAGACAGAATTGACATTTTCTTTTATTTCTACAGACGGATATAGAGACGACCGATAGGCAGACATATGGATAGAGGAGATAAACTTATAATAAAGTGTAGTATTTTTAATGTATATAAAACATAACTTCAATCAAACTGCTTTTGTCGTCAATCTATAAAAGCAAAAGCCCTTTAAGACCGTTTAAAAATTGAGATTTTGCCACACTTAAGGGAGTTTGTACTGTGTAAAACCACTTCAATGCTTCTTGCTTTGAGCCTGCATGGACTCTCTGGGCTTCCGTATGTTTGGATATTATCACACACACACACTTGTCTTTAGTGCACAGAAAGCAGATTTGGGGAAACCAAGAAAACCTCTCAAAAACAAAAGGAAGAGAACGCATGGAAGCCAGTCACGGTCCAAACTCTCCCGGATCCACAGAAATCCTCCAATGGGAATCATCATAAATCAGTCGGAGAACGTTAACGTTTTCCTCAAAGCTGCTTCAGTCAGATCTGGGATTTTACTCCATCTAATCCGTTTCTCCAGAGCAGAACACATTTCCGGGACATAGACTTTGAGCGTTTCTTGAATAAAGAACGGCTCCGAGCAACACACTTTTCCACAACCCTCCAGTCTCTTGGATCTGCACACACACACACACACTCCTGTGCTATTCTATTTCCCGTCACACAAGCCTGCGGCTCAGGAATTTTTTTGATTAAGGACAGTGAGTGTGTGTGTGTGTGTGTGTGTGTGTGTCTGTTAGTGTGAGTTAGAGAGATTGTGTGTGTTTTTGTGTAGATGGGTGTCCTTGTCTTGGTGTAATTGTCTGTGTCTCTGTGTGTGTGAGCCTCTGTTTGTGTGCATGATTGACTGAGTCTCTGTGTGTGTGTGTGTGTGTGTGTGTGTGTGTGTGTGTGTGTGTGTGTGTGTGTGTGATTGTCTGTGTGTGAGAGCGTTTGTGTGTATGCGTCTTTGTCTGTGTGATTGTGTATATGTATGTGCGAGTTTGTCTGTGTCTCTGTTTGTGTGCAAGTTTGTCTTTGTGTGTGATTGTGTGTGAGAGAGCATGTGTGATTGTGTATATGTGCGTGTCTTTGTCTGTGATTGTGCATATGTATGTGCGTGTATGTCTCTGTGTGTGATTGTGTGTGTGAGTGAACGTGCAAACAGAATCGTCATCCTACACAAAATTTCCCTGCGGATTCTTCAACGGTGTGATAAAGAAAGGAACAGAAACATGTGACTGCCTAAAATGGATTTTAGATTCCACTGTAACATCATAACTCAACACACTGCTGTGATAAATCATTCATTAGTGCATTTCACAACTACGAGTCTCCAACCATCAATCCTCACTAACATGAGGACGTTTTACTGCCATTAAAACACACAATCCTTCAAGAAATACCCGATTCAGCCAAAACAGTTACTCTGAGGACAGATAAACAGAGCTTTATCTCATCTAACATCAGTCTTAAGAGGGCAAAACAGCCTAAAGAACAAACCAAGTTAACCAAACAGGAACCAGCCTTAATTTTGGGATTCAAACACGTCTTGTAGGAAAAATATCAAATTATGAACTAGTAAAACCAGCCTAAGAAGTTCCTGCTGCTATACATAGACCTGATGTTAGTCCTAAAACACACGTTTCACAGCAGATTCAGTTTGTGCGTTTCATTACAGGCTTTAAAACTCTGTGCATAAACGCAAAGTCAACAAATCCAATAAAACAAGCATGTTTATAGTATAAAACCCCCTATAACAGACATACAGGGATTAACGCAGCTGTAACTAACGCCTGATTTAAGTGCAAAACCCCTGGCCCGTCTATGAGGAATAAAACAAGATGCAATACTCACATAAAATGCTTCACTAACCTGGACAAGCGCGTCTAATGCTTTATATACGCAGGTAGAGGCGCGCGTCCGTATTCCGCCTTCTCATAAACACGCATTCTGCTCTCTGTTGAATATTAAGTAGGTAACTGTGGGTGACGTCAGCACGCACGACCAATGGTTGTCGAACATTCTGTTACGGGATGAATATTCATGAGCCGAGTGGACGCTGCGGTAGTACTCGAGAAAGTGGCGCAAAACTTTGATGAAACCCTCCTCGATGTAAACAGGAAATGACACCCACGGGGAAGAATAACGTGGTGTGTAATTATATGCGTTCTCAAAACAATTACGCATCATAACTGTTGTGCAACTGGTGTTTTACCTTACGTCCTGGAAATGATAGTATCATGCAATAGTATAGTTAATGCACTGGAGTACCATGAAATATGAATACCATGGTAGCCGGATAGGTGCTTTTGTGTAAAACAGTGCTGATCTCTTTTAAAACCACATCCTGGTCTTGCATTTTTCTCATTAGGCACATGTTTGAGTGTATTTGAGGTCTTGTAGTCTGACCGAATATATTTTATTTGCACTCTGGAAGCTCATTTCTGCCTTGTATTAAAAGGAAGAAAAGATAATTGCAACTTTTTAAAATTCACAATTCAGAGTTTTTTCTAACAATTGCGAGTTTAGTTTATATCTCATAATTCTGACTTCAGAAGTCCAATTCTGAGGAAAATGTGAGATGTCGCAATTCTTGCGGTTCTGAGTTTACAAGTCGCAATTCTGGGTAAAAACAAAGTCAGAATTGCGAGAAAAAAAAAAGTTGAGAATTTATATAATAAAAAAGTCAGAATTGTGAGATTTTAACTCGCATTTGCGAGAGAGAAAAAGAATTGCGAGTTCATCACAAAGTCAGAATTGCGAGAAAAAAGTAAAAATTGCGAATATTTGAGAGTTTATATCACAAAAAAGTCAGAATTGGAAGAAAAAAAAGCAAAAGTTACTAGTTTGTCACAAAAAGTTTGATTGCGAGAAAAAAGTACAAAATGAAAATGTATAAGTCACAAAAAAGTCAATTGCGGAAAAAAAAAGTCAAAATTGCAAGAGAAAAAAAACTTTATTGCGAAATAAAGTTGTTGTTTTTTACTCTGTGTTGGAAACAAGCTTTGATTCATCTCATAAAGTAAAGACATTTCCAGGAAGGAATTTTCTAGCAAAAACATCCAAACAATCTGCAACTCAAAATGAAAACAATCACATGCTTTCGACATCATTCAATTTCCTTTATTGAGAAATTTCTGCAGCAAAACATACAAGTGATCCAAGAAAACAGACATTCATTCATTCTTTCAGAAAACATTACATACAAAACTGATTTTCAATTTAAGATTGTTATAAAAACAGCTAAAATGAATTTCTAAATCAAGAAATTCCTTAGTACCATTAGACAGCAGAAACACATGATTGGCCGTTACACGCGTGTGAGCTTCTGATTGGCTGCTGTCGATGTCAATCACTCGGCCAGCCACTTTTGGAGCAGGAGGAAGATGCGGTCTCGTGCCAGACCCAGCTGAGGAAGGTCTTCTGCTCGGGCTGGGTACATGTTTGCACAATGAGCCGTTCCTGAGAGATAGAGAGAGTGAGAGAGAGAGAGATCGAGAGAAAGATCGCGCGAGAGAGAGAGAGATCGCGCGAGAGAGAGAGAGATCGCGAGAGAGAGAGAGAGATCGCGAGAGAGAGAGAGAGCGAGCGACAGACCGAGAGAGAGAGCGAGCGACAGACCGAGAGAGAGAGCGAGCGACAGACCGAGAGAGAGAGAGAGAGAGAGGTCACGACAGACCGAGAGACCGAGAGAGAGCGGTCGCGACAGAGTGGTCGCGAGAGAGAGAGAGCGAGCGACAGACCGCGAGAGACAGACCGAGAGAGCGACAGACAGACCGAGAGAGCGAGAGCGAGCGACAGACAGACCGAGAGAGCGAGAGCGAGCGACAGACAGACCGAGAGAGCGAGAGCGAGCGACAGACAGACCGAGAGCGAGCGCGAGCGACAGACAGACCGAGAGAGCGAGCGCGAGCGACAGACAGACCGAGAGAGCGAGCGCGAGCGACAGACAGACCGAGAGAGCGAGCGCGAGCGACAGACAGACCGAGAGAGCGAGCGACAGACAGACCGAGAGAGCGAGCGACAGACAGACCGAGAGAGCGAGCGACAGACAGACCGAGAGAGCGAGCGACAGACAGACCGAGAGAGCGAGCGACAGACAGACCGAGAGAGCGAGCGACAGACAGACCGAGAGAGCGAGCGACAGACAGACCGAGAGAGCGAGCGACAGACAGACCGAGAGAGCGAGCGACAGACAGACCGAGAGAGCGAGCGACAGACAGACCGAGAGAGCGAGCGACAGACAGACCGAGAGAGCGAGCGACAGACAGACCGAGAGAGCGAGCGACAGACAGACCGAGAGAGCGAGCGACAGACAGACCGAGAGAGCGAGCGACAGACAGACCGAGAGAGCGAGCGACAGACAGACCGAGAGAGCGAGCGACAGACAGACCGAGAGAGCGAGCGACAGACAGACCGAGAGAGCGAGCGACAGACAGACCGAGAGAGCGAGCGACAGACAGACCGAGAGAGCGAGAGACAGACAGACCGAGAGAGCGAGAGACAGACAGACCGAGAGAGAGAGCGACAGACAGACCGAGAGAGCGAGCGCGAGCGACAGACAGACCGAGAGAGCGAGCGCGAGCGACAGACAGACCGAGAGAGCGAGCGACAGACAGACCGAGAGAGCGAGCGACAGACAGACCGAGAGAGCGAGCGACAGACAGACCGAGAGAGCGAGCGACAGACAGACCGAGAGAGCGAGCGACAGACAGACCGAGAGAGCGAGCGACAGACAGACCGAGAGAGCGAGCGACAGACAGACCGAGAGAGCGAGCGACAGACAGACCGAGAGAGCGAGCGACAGACAGACCGAGAGAGCGAGCGACAGACAGACCGAGAGAGCGAGCGACAGACAGACCGAGAGAGCGAGCGACAGACAGACCGAGAGAGCGAGCGACAGACAGACCGAGAGAGCGAGCGACAGACAGACCGAGAGAGCGAGCGACAGACAGACCGAGAGAGCGAGCGACAGACAGACCGAGAGAGCGAGCGACAGACAGACCGAGAGAGCGAGCGACAGACAGACCGAGAGAGCGAGCGACAGACAGACCGAGAGAGCGAGCGACAGACAGACCGAGAGAGCGAGCGACAGACAGACCGAGAGAGCGAGCGACAGACAGACCGAGAGAGCGAGAGACAGACAGACCGAGAGAGAGAGCGACAGACCGACAGAGTGAGAGAGGGGGCGGGGGGGGACAGAATGGCACTGGTGAGATTCAGCAGAAACGGGAATTAATTATAATAAAGAGCATATAATGGGACAGACCTTTGATGAAGACAGCTGGAAGGTCACTTGTGATGTCCCGGGTCACTCCTAGAGCGTGCCAGGGGTCAATCGAACCGTTGGGGAAGACGATGCGAGTGGTTCTGATGTCATATCCTCCGTATTCCTCATTGGTCTGCTGAATAACATCGTCTAACGAGCTGCTCAGATTATATATGTCTGTGCACTGCTGCAGGTGATACCTGCCAATCACACAACGCTCCAGAGCTTTAACCCTTCTAACAAACAAATCTCAACACACACACACACAGTCTCACACTCACGGTAAAGGGAATCCATTGAAGGGCTGGTTCGGCGAATCCGTGCTCTGATAAAATCCAAATTCAGTGCAGGTCTGATACACCCACTGCCGCCCTAAACACACACACACACTTAATTCAGCTTCATTAATATGACATAATACAACATTTCTGATAAAAGCGCAAGATGTCACTAATGCCTGAGTGAAAAAGATAACTAAAATAAATATTAATATAATGTATAAATAAATGAAATAAAACATTCATTAGGCTTCATTTTCTTTATGTTAGATGTTTATTTTTTTACATTTTACTTGTAAATGTAATCTTGTCGCAAGATGTCTCTAATGCCTTGGTGATATTTCCTCCCAAAATTTTAAATAATAATAATAAATATATACATTTTGGACGTCATTCATACTTTCTTAAACTTAGTACTCACAAAACCGATTTTGAATTCACACAATTCATATAGTATGTTATAAAAAGTGTCAAATGGAATTATAAAACATGAAAACCCTTATTTGCATAATTGCGTAATAATTCAAAATAAAAATAATAAAAAATATAAAAATACCAAATAAACAAAATACAGTCTAAATATATCTAAATAAACTCATGAGGCTTTGTTTACTTCATGCTAAATATAATTCTTAGGAAATCATTCATACTTTTTACTTAAGTTAAATTATAACTTAAATTTTATAACTATAATTTTAAATTATTTTTTTTAATTATTTTTTAATTAAGTGCCAAATGGATTTATTTTACTGCCATTGTAATACAAACTAAAGAAAAGAAAAAATTAAGAAAAAAATAATTTATGGTATATATTTAATTATAATTAATTTAGGGTAAATATAATTGTTTGAATATAATTCCATGAGATTCACTGGTTGAAATCCCACAATAATGAAACTGGTTCTCATTCAGACAGAAAATTTGAGGAAAAATCCATAAAAACAAAAGAGAGGCTCAGACCGCACTTCCTGTGAACTGGAAAACAAGCCAGAGACTTCACACACAACAACTAGAAACACACTGCGTGACACAAGCAGCATCATACCACACACACACACACACATTCACTCACTATTTCACTACAAACACACACACTCACTCACTAACTCTCACACACACACACACACACACTCTTTCACTCTCACACTACTCTCACTCAATACACACACACTCACTCTCTCTCTGTCACGCACACGCACACGCACACACACACACCTCCTCCAGCCTCAGGGCCGCTCCAGCTGGTGTTGCTCATGTCGTGGATGTAGCTGTTATACTGGGTGTTGATGCACGGCTGGGAAAAGGTTTTCTGCATCAAACGAGCCACAGCGGCGTATCGTTCGTACGGCTCGCCTAACGAAGCGTCCAGCATCACTCCACACAACACCTTTATGGTGATGTTCGTGCCCACAGCGCCCTGAAACACACACACCTCAATGAAGACATTCTACACACTTTCTGATCTTAAGTTTTAGAACAAAGTGCAACTGAAATAAATCAATTTATTTATCAATGTAGGTATCTTTATTTGAATTATAAATGTAATAAAAAAAAAAACGAAATAGCCCAAGAAACTGTATATTTAATCTGTTTTGGTTTGTTAAATGTTTTAAACAATTTGTATCCCACAAGATGTCCACAAAGAAAGGTTTTTGTCTGGTTTTGCTCACTTGTAGAAACAGAAAAAAGGCATTTCAGGACAAAAGTCTGGGAGCCGCTCGTAATCAGGATGTGAGCCGTAATCTATCAGAAGCATTCAGAGATTAGAGTCTGATTACAGAGATGCACCTCTCAATCCAAAACCCACTTAAACACTTAATCACTGCTTGAATCACGCCAGAGAATGTGTGTGTGTGTGTGTGTGTGTGTTCACAAGCCACATCTGGATTGATCTGGAGTTTAATTCACTTGAATGTCCTCCAAGACATGGATTTCTTCTTTTTCATAAAGATTGTTAATCCAGGACTGGATTTTGCATTCAAATTCATATCCAATCTATATAATATGCAAGATTAATATTCATTATAAGTGCATCTCTGCATGCTCTATAGGCTAATATTACCCACAATTCCTTGCGTTTATAAAAGGTGAGAGTTTGTAGCAGCTCGTTTAAACTTTAAGTGCTGAGGAAAACAAGCATGAGGCCCTTTTAAGAAGTGAAGTAATCATTAATTGAGATTTATGTCAACATACTGAATAAAAGTTATCATGAGTCTAAATTATGAAATAAAAAAGTTGAAAATATGACGTTCTAAATCAAAATAAGTTCATTTAAGTCAAAATTGACACCAAAAATAATGATAACATGTTTCTATAAATCAAAAATTAGCACAATCAAACCTGAGATTAAAAAGTCAAAATTGACATTAATCGAAATTATGATTAGTTTTATAAATTCAAAATTATGATTTAAAGTGTAAAAGTTATGACATACTAATTAAGTCGAAATGATTCCATAAATCAAAATTGTGAAATAAATGTTGACGTACAATGTCTTAAATTCTAAACTATAGAATCAAAATTATTAATAAAAAGTACATTTAAAAAAGAAATAACTGACATACTAAATATAAATTATGATATAAAAAGCCAAAATTATACCATATTAAGTTACTACATCATTACAGGACTGTGTCATTTTTAATCTCACAACTACAATTTAGTATGTCAATTTTTATTCATAATTTTGACATTTTAAAATCACAATTTAATGTGTCAATTATAATTTATAAGAGCACAATTTTCTTACGTGGAGAATATACGTGTTAATTTTCCCTTTTTAATTTAAAAAAAAAGTTTTTTGTAATCAATTTTGAAAAGAAAACAATAATTAATAATAAATAAATTAAATAATAAAATAAATAATTAGGAATAATTAATAAGAGCTACTGAAATATACTTCAATATAGCTATTGCAAAAGTCATATTTTGCATTATATGTTAGTATGAGGTAATGAAGGCATATAGTCTGACTATAGGAGCAGAAATATGAAAGGGATTTAATATTTTTATACCGACTAATTTTACAACATGAATAATTTCCATTATAAACAAGGCTGTTGTTTCCTTTCCTCATTCATTCAGCTGAACTCTCTCTCTGTAACTCAATCCTGCGGCTCTAAAAGCTCCTGCGGTTTATTGGTAATCTGACTCAAGAAGCCCTGACAATATCAGCCTCTTATCTGTCTCACACACACACACACACACACACACACAGCAACAAATGACTAATCTTGTTTTTGCCTTGAGCTTGTCTGACCCTTTGACCCGTGAAATGCCTTTAATAGAGTCTTCAAGAACTGGAACCTTTTCATTTTGTTTGTCATTTTTGTGGTGTGATGGACCATAAGGACGACACACACACACACACACACACACACCTCAAAGGCCCGGTTGTCCTCGTTGTATTGCACTACATCCATGAAATTCCCAGCCAGAGACTCCAGAAGATGCGCAGAATCCATCTTGGACTGGATCTGGAGTTTAGAGCACAACCTGAGAGACGATTAAACAAATCATTAACAGGAACACACTCTTGAAACACTCATGACATCATCAAACCTGGCGTCCCGTAACGCCGAGCGGAGCAGTGTGTGTATGTGGGAAATTCACACCAAAGCACGTCATTATAAAGAAAATCAACCTCATTTTATCCCATAATTTCCCATATTGATGACTTTATAAACTATAATCATTCACACCTGGGATGGATTGATTACGGATAATATTAATTTTTGGGTGAACTATCCCTGTAATAAATGTAAAGATACTTTTCTCCAAAACTCTCATTGCATCCAGATGAACAGCATTATTTATAGTATTATTTTAATTAAATGCAATCCGACAAAGTTATCATTTATTTACTTAATATTACTATTCAAAAGTTAGTGATTAGTAAGAATTATTTTCTTTTATTAAAGAAATTCATATTTTTATTCAGTAAAGATGCATTAATTGATCAAAGGTGACAGTGAAGGCATTTATAATGATACAAAAGATTATATTTCAAATAAAATCTGTGATGCTTAATTAAAATAATGGTGTTGTGTTTTAATTCTCTATACTTCATAAAACACTATTTTTGTATTATTCAGATTGCTTTCTTCTAGTGAATTCCACTTATATTCCATCAGAACCAGAAACATGACGGCAGAAAGTGTGTCGCAGGAAGAGAGAGATGAAGGATGTTGAGTGTTTTCTTTCAGTGGGTCGTGCCGAGACGCCTGACCCTGAACACACACCTGAACCACGAGCACAGGCGGCATTCCAGGATCTCAGACAGACACACACACACTCACCCCTGCACGCACATACCACTGCACGCACACACACACACACCCGCATGCATACACACAGACCTGCAAGCACGCGAACACACACCTATCCCTGCACACATGCACACACACACACACACAAGCCTGCACACTCACGCACACTCACACACACTCATCCCTGCACACGCACACCTACATGCATACACACACCCCTGCACGCACACACCACTGCACGCACACCTACACACAGACCTGCATTCATACACACACACACACACACACACACAGACCTGCAAGCACGCGAACACACACCTATCCCTGCACACATGCACACACACAAGCCTGCACACTCACACACACTCATCCCTGCACACGCACACACACACCTGCATGCATACACACACCCCTGCACGCACACACCACTGCACGCACACCTACACACAGACACACACACACACACACACACAGACCTGCAAGCACGCGAACACACACCTATCCCTGCACACATGCACACACACACAAGCCTGCACACTCACACACACTCATCCCTGCACACGCACACACACACCTGTACAAGTCAAACGGAACTAAGAAGGACACTGAAACCAGTACGGTCACAGTCCAGCGGCTGCAACTGCAACAGAACGGCCTTTTCAGTGCTTCCACAACACACACACACACACACACACGTTTCTACATGGTCTCGTGTTCTTACAGCCCTATATAACCCTCAATTAAAGAACTTTAAAGAGACGCATCCTTGCCAAAGCCATGAAATTCATCAAAATGTGCGCTATTAAACCAAAAATATAGTGTATTGATGACTTTCTCCACCTGAAATATGAGATAATTTCTCCTTCATCAAATCATTCTGATATGAGGATACGATTCAACAAACATTTATGATTGACAGTTGTGCTGCTTCACATTTTTGTGGAAACCATGAGACATTTAAATTAGGATTTAATGATGAACAGAATTTCAAGAGAACTGCATTTATTTGAAATAAAAACCTTTTGTAACTTTATGCAGCTTTTGATCAATTTAAGCAATCCCTGCTGAATAAAAGTATTAAGTTCAAGTTCAGTTTATTTGTAAAGCACATTTAAAAATGGCCAAAGGCCAACCAAAGTGCTGTACAACAGGATGAAAGAAAAGAAAACAAAATAAGAAATAAAAAGCAAAATAGAAAACAAAAATAGAAACAGTCAAAAGAAAAACTGAGAGGCAGAGGCAAAGAGACATAGTCAAACCGTACACAGACACATAAGTATACACATATATACATGCATAAGCAACTGTATATACACAAAGACCCCAAATAATTACATATGAAACATCAACAAACGCAAGGGAGAAAAGATGGGTTTTAAGGCAAGATTTAAACTCAGATAAACTGGAAGCCATTCTAACAGGGTCAGGAAGATTGTTCCATAGTGTGGGGCCAGCCACTTCAAAAGCTCGATTTCCCCTTGACTTTAGGCGGGTTCTGGGGATCTTTAAGAGGAGTTTATCCTCCGATCTCAGTTCTCTCACGGGAGTGTAAGGGTGAAGAAGATCGGTCAGGTAGGAGGGAGCCAGATTGTTTAGAGATTTGTAGACAAGTAGTAGAATTTTGTATTGAATTCTAAACTGGGTAGGCAGCCAGTGAAGAGATCTCAGGAGGGGCGTAATGTGATCGAATTTATTACGCCTCTTAAGAAATCTAGCTGCCGCATTTTGAACTATTTGTAACCTAGAAATTTGCGCCTTTGAGATCCCGTAATAAAGGGAATTGCAGTAGTCCAGTCGCGATGTAATGAAGGCATGGGTAGCTGTCTCTAAATAACCCTCGGAAAGGAAGGATTTAATTTTGGAGAGAGAGCGAAGATGGAAGAAACTAGAACCAACAACAGTGCTAATTTGCTTATCGAATTTTAAACAGTTGTCAAAGACCACTCCCAGATTCCTCACTTTGGGAGAGATAAATGAGCTTAATGACTCTAGATCAATAGGATTTTGTATTCTGGAGTCAGAAGGGTTGAAGACAATGACTTCTGTTTTATCTGAGTTTAGGGAAAGAAAGTTATTGGAGAGCCAAGATTTAACATCGTCTAGACATGCTAATAGAGTATGGAGAGTAGATTTTCCTTTTCTGGTTATAGGCAGATAGATTTGCATGTCATCAGCGTAGCAGTGGAAGGAAACGTTATGTTTGCTAAAGATAGAGCCCAAAGGAAGCAAGTAAAGAGAGAAAAGGGTAGGAGCTAGAATGGAGCCCTGAGGAACACCGCAGCATAGATTGCTTGGATTGGAAGTGAAGTTACCAACTTTAACTGAGAAACTTCGATTGGTTAAAAAAGATTTGAACCAGCTTAAGACCTCCCCCTGTAGCCCCTGTATTAATTCATTTGTTTTTAAAAGTGTGCGTGTGCGTGTGCGTGTGTGTGTGTGTGTGTGTGTGTGTGAGAGAGAGCTACCTGAAGTCCTTTGTGATGTTGTCATATGTTTTCGGGTCGTTGAGTCGCTCTATCAATGTGTCCGACGCTTTCTTCACCAACAGAGGGCACTCTGGGTTCTCGAACGCCAGCGAACGCCAAACCACCTCTAAATACTCTGAAACCGTAGAAGAACATCAACAACAACAACATTTCACATGGTTTGACTTATGTGTAGACATGAAACGGCTTCACAAACAGCCTTTCAAGCACACAATATCATTATTTCTGTCTTTCAAACATTCATATTAAATCACAGACAGGTTTACAGGTGAGATATAAACACTGACGTCTACGGTAACGATCAAATAGAGTCAATCACCTTTTGAAAGTAACTTGGTGCTTCAAATAAAGGTTATATTGATTATATCGTTACACCAGTAGGAGACTGACAAGACTGATAAAAACTGTATCACTCATTGAATCATTCAAGAGATTCATTCAGAAACACTGAATCACTTAACCATGTGAAGCATTTATGAGTGAGTCATTGAATCATTCAAGAGATTCATTCAGAAACACTGAATCACTTAACCATGTGAAGCATTTATGAGTGAGTCATTGAATCATTCAAGAGATTCAATCAGAAACACTGATTCACTGAACCAAGTGAAGCATTTATGAGCGAGTCATTGAATCATTCAAGAGATTCATTCAGAAACACTGATTCACTGAAAAAAGGGAAGCATTTATGAGTGAGTCATTGAATCATTCAAGAGATTCATTCAGAAACACTGATTCATCCAGTCATGAAACGAGAATATCATTTATGAGTGAGTCATTGAATCATTCAAGAGATTCATTCAGAAACACCGATTCATCCGGTCATTAACCAAGTGAAGCATTTATAGGTGAGTCGTTGAATCATTCAAGAGATTCATTCAGAAACACTGATTCATCCGGTCATTAACCAAGTGAAGCATTTATAGGTGAGTCGTTGAATCATTCAAGAGATTCATTCAGAAACACTGATTCATCCGGTCATGAACCAAGTGAAGCATTTATGAGTGAGTCATTGAATCATTCAAGAAATTCATTCAGAAACACTGATTCATCCAGTCATGAAACGAAAACATCATTTATGAGTGAGTCATTGAATAATTCAAGAGATTCATTCAGAAACACTGATTCATCCGGTCATGAAACGAGAATATCATTTATGAGTGAGTCATTGAATCATTCAAGAGATTCATTCAGAAACACTGATTCATCCGGTCATGAACCAAGTGAAGCATTTATGAGTGAGTCATTGAATCATTCACTTAACTGACTTTTTAAACTATTTTAAATAGACTGCAGAAATGAACATTTTGTGAGAACCTCTAATAAATTATATTTTGTTTATATGTCTGTTCAGAATCATGGGAGAATATTGATCATATAGCATTAGAGTTGCTGCTTTCATCCATTTCATTACTTTTAGACTAAATGTCCATTCACGACAAGAACATATAGTGGACGATATCATTCTGTTTATTCTGCAGTTTTATCATCTGCCGCTTTAAATGCTTGAGCGTTTTAAAGCAGGACGGATTCTGATTGGCTGTCAAAGTTATCGTTCATCAAATTGTTTTGAAAGTGATTACAACGGTATTGTTCCTTTATGCCGTTATCATTATAGTGTGCTATTCTTTACTATTGAGAACAATTTTTAGGGCGTTTACACGACAAATCGACATCTACGAAAATAACTAGAAAAGCTGCATTTCGCGTGGCAGGCCAGTAGTGGGCGATGTCACTTAGTCAAGAAACTCCCTGCAAACACATACCGTATTTTCCCGCAGACGCAGATAATCCGCACCCTTATATAGCCCGCGGGTTTTGGGGTTTTCAAGATATACATTTACATTCTAATCAGTTCTTGCTTTCCCTGGGAATCGAACCCATGACCTTGGCGTTGCAAGCGCCACACTCTACTGTCGACAATCATGCGTAAACTGAGAAGATCTTGCATTGTTTGAAGCAACAGACTGGACAGAAATCACACGCTCTACAACTAAACAATGAGAGAGACATGGTGCTTGCAACGCGAAGGTCATGGGTTCGATTCTCAGGGAAAGCAAGAGCTGATTAGAATGTCAATGTGTTTCTTGAATGCAATGCAAGTTGCTTTGGATAAAAGCATGAAGGTAAATGAGACGAGAGCTGTTGTTCTAGTGCTGGAATGATCTAAGAGCTGCTTACAATGGGCGGCTCTGTGAAAGCGGTCAGCGCGACATCACGATCCTGAGGGTCGAAACATCCCTGCAGGACAGACCACAGTCGTGGAGCTTGACGTCTGTACGACAGACATGGAGTCATCCACCGTCATCCAACCACACAGACGGAGAGGTTTGGGATGCATCTCGTCTCTCCGCACTGGACAGACAGTTGCTCATCGCCATAATTAACCCGCCATTTATTTTTTATTTTGATGTCTCTGCCGAGGCGTCGTTTTAAATATGACCCAACAGACATAATAAACACCCTGCAGACCGCGCTTGTGACGACCGGGGAGTAGTATGTGTGTGTGTGTAGCCGTAGGTCAATGAAAGGTCTATGCTCAAAGTTTTTCCGATGTCGTGGTGACATACAGCTGTTACAAGGGTGGAGGAAACAGGCGGAGGGCTGAGGAATGGAGGGAAAAAGCTAATAAAACAAGAAAAGCAGACGAAAAAATTACAAACCGAACTACCCACAAAAATTAATCCACAAAAACTGTTTGCAACATAGATAATAATCATAAAAGTTTGTTGACGTGACACTGAAGAGTAATGAGGCTGAAAATTCAGCTTTAATCACAGGAATAAATGACACTTTACTATATATTCACATAGAAAACAACTGTTTTACACTGATATAATATTATACTGTTTTACTGTATTTATCATCTAATAAATTCAGCTTTAATCACAGGAATAAATGACACTTTACTATATATTCACATAGAAAACAGCTGTTTTACACTGATATAATATTATACTGTTTTACTGTATTTATCATCTAATAAATTCAGCTTTAATCACAGGATTAAATGACACTTTACTATATATTCACATAGAAAACAGCTGTTTTAAATTGCAATAATATTTCACTGTTTTACTGTATTTATCATCTAATAAATTCAGCTTTAATCACAGGAATAAATGACACTTTACTATATATTCACATAGAAAACAGCTGTTTTAAATTGCAATAATATTTCACTGTTTTACTGTATTTATCATCTAATAAATTCAGCTTTAATCACAGGAATAAATGACACTTTACTATATATTCACATAGAAAACAGCTGTTTTAAATTGCAATAATATTTCACTGTTTTTACTGTATTTATCATCTAATAAATGCAGACTTGGTGAACAGAAGAGACTTCATTCCCCACACTTTTGAATTGTAGTGGATAGTGTGAGGTGTAATTTTAGTAGCTTTTTAATTCAGATTTAATTTCACAGACAACATTATGCATTTATCTTAATAAAGCACATTACTCAGTGCTTTGATCACAAGAATAAATTGCATTTTAACATTTATTCAGATAGAAGACACATTTTCTCAGAATTTTAATTGCAGAATTTGACACATTTCTAAATAAAACTAAACACTGAACAAGAAACATTATAAAGTGGGAATTTAGACCTAAAATAGTTTGAGGAAGTAGAGCAAGAATATAATAAAGTGCAGTAATAAAACAGACGATGTGTTGAGTTAAGTCTCTGTAATGCTCTGCTTTACCGGGGAAGTTGACGGTGGCGTGAACGGGAGCGCTGGACGCTACAGCGGCGTGGACCAGGTGCGGGTACTTCAGACGGAACCAGGCAGCGAGGGATCCTGGGTAAGAGCCGCCGAACGCAACCCACTTGCTGCTGGTCAGGCCTCGCGCCGCTGCCGTCTCTGTGCGGAAGTGAGCGAGATCAGCCAGAGCCTGACGACTGCTGAGGAAACGCAGATTCTCAACGCTCAGATCCCTGACAAAACACAATCAACAACTGAGGTTATGTTCATAATCCATCTGGATGAATGGATGAAGTTGGACTGATGAGGGAGAGAGAGAGTGATGAGAAAGAGAGAGAGAGATGGACACACAGATGGATGGGAGGACAGACAGACAGATGACAGATAGATGAATGACAGACACACAGACAGACACATAGAAGACAGACGAATGACAGATAGATAGACAGACGAATGACAGACAGACAAATGACAGACAGACAAATGACAGACAGACAGACAAATGACAGACAGACAAATGACAGACAGACAAATGACAGACAGACAAATGACAGACAGACAAATGACAGACAGACAAATGACAGACAGACAAATGACAGACAGACAAATGACAGACAGACAAATGACAGACAGACAAATGACAGACAGACAAATGACAGACAGACAGATAGACAGACTGACAGATAGACAGACTGACAGACAGATAGACAGACTAATGACAGACAGACAGATAGACAGATAGACAGACAAACGACAGATAAACAGACAAACGACAGATAGACAGACAAACGACAGATAGACAGACAAACGACAGATAGACAGACAAACGACAGATAGACAGACAAACGACAGATAGACAGACAAACGACAGATAGACAGACAAACAGATAGACAGACAAACAGATAGACAGACAGACATGCATGTGTTCTTCTCATTTTCCTCTCAGTGGAAGAGCAGAAGTGTTTTTTGACTCGAGTGCCCTCTAGTGCTCGAGTCGTTCCTCTGTTCAGTGATCCTTCACTCACTCGGTCGGGTGACTCTTCCCGTAGAAGCGGTGCTCCAGTAACAAACACAAGGCTCCCAGCTTCTGTGCGTAAAGCATCCAGGATCCGTACTGCATCCAGGCGGGATTAGCCGGACCTTCACCCCCGATCATCAGGAACACCGGACCCCCGGCTCGATAGAAACTGCCATTCACAAAGTATCTCTGCAGGAGGACAAGGTTCAGTTTTAGTTTCAACTTTAGTTGAACCTTCAGTGTCACAAGGACTGTTCAAATCAGTGCTTCTGAACACACACACACACAGAGAGAGACAGAGAGAGAGAGAGAGAGAGAGAGAGAGAGAGAGAGAGAGACACACACACACACAAAACCAGTCAAATGTTTGAATTTGGAATCATTACGATTTTTAATTGTCTCTGAAAGAAGTCCCTTCTGTTCACCAAGGCTGCATTTATTTGATTAAAATTGCAGTAAAAACAGTGAAATATTATTGCAAATCAAAATAAAACTTTGCTATATGAATATATAGTAAAAATGTAATTTATTCCTGTGATTAAAGTTGTATTTTCAGCATCATTACTACAGTCTTCAGTGTTACACGATCCTTTTGATTTGATGCTCAAAAACATTTATGATTATTGTCAATGTTGAAAACAGTTGTGCTGCTAAATATTTTTGGATAAAATCTTTGGAGTTTGATTATAATGGTAAGATTTATTCAGCAAAGGATGCATTAAATTAAACAAAACAGTACAGACATTTATAATGTTAAAAAATATACATTTCAAATAAATGCTGTTCTTTATATTCATCAAATAATCCTGAAACAACATCGAAAGAAAATGCATGAGAAAATAAGTTCAATTATAAAAAGCATATATATTGACAGTAAAAGTATTTATAATGTTCCAAATACATTTCTATTCACAATTCTGAAAGTATATCATGGCTTTCACAAAAAAAAGCAGCACAACCGTTGTCAACATTGATAACAATCAGAAATGTGCATGAGAGAGATGTGTGAGTGACAGCATGCATTCCTTCAGCATCACCTGTTTCCAGACGCGCGTGTCCGCGCCGCTGAAGTGATCCAGTCTCTGCGTGAACCACTGCTCGTCCCCGCCGGCGCTCACCTGAGCGGCGTACCTGTGCGCGCGTCCGTAGCAAGCCTCGCACCGCCCGCACAACACGCACGCCACAGCAATCACCACCGCAAACATATTACACACCAAAGCCATTTTGAAGTGGAACTGACACTTTATCATGTGATCATGTGTTTAAAATCATGTGATATGTCATCTCTTCCCCCATTATGGAAAAGGCTGAGCTTATGAATATTAAGTAGCTCCTCTTTACCTTCCAATAGAGAAGTCCCTGCTCTATGAATATTATTTAAAAGAGACTGACGTAACGCTCTTGTGTTCCAATGAAGAGGCTTGTAGTTTGAATATTTAGAACCTTCGGCGTTGTGACTCACCGCCTCACTCATATATTTCAAAATAAAAGACTCGATTGGGTTTACAAAAAATGTCTTAAACTTAGTTCCGCGTTAAAGATGTATAAACACGCAAAGATATTTCATTCCATGTCCCTCTGAAGTGAAAGTACACAAAATAACGAGCAATAGTTTGTAGATGACGGACTACCGTAAACACTGTAATATGGCGTTTTTCAAGTTAGTTTGCTTAAAGGGACAGTTCAGCCAAAAATGAAAAATTCTGTCATCATTTAGAGACCCTCAAGTTGTTCCAAACCGGTATGACTTTCACTCTTCTTCTGAAGAAAAAAGAAGATATTTTGAAGAATGTCAGGCCCATAGACTTCCATTTTTCTTCTTCCAGTGAAGCTTATGCTTGAGATGTGAAGAAATCATCAAGGTATGTCTCACTTGTAAACAAAAGACACTATTCTACATCATTTCTAGTTAAAATGTAATTTTATAAAATGATGTATGTGTTAAAATATTAGGTACTTTGATTAAATTTCATGATGCATTCTTAAGGCTATATTTAAGACTACCTAATCCAAGACCAAGAATTGTTACAATTAAACCTTCATAAACAATGTTCAGGTTAAGTTTTTTAAATAACACTTTGAATATAGAAATTTGATGGAAAAATAAACTGATAGGCCTACTTTTAAATGTGAAACTGAAATAAAAACTTAATGAGTCACTGAATCGTTTACTCAACCGATTTGTTCAAAGCTGGCGATTCAAAAACTTTGTAAGTCACTTAATATTAACTTATTGTTTATTGAACCTTTGTTTAAAATCAATATCTCTTTTGCAGTTGTGCTCCTATTTGTAAAAACCTGAATCTTACTCTTGTAATATTGCTTGATTATATAAAAAACAAGATCTCATACTCAAATTTTCTGGGCATTCTTTATTTATTTTTATTATCTTTATTATACATTCTATATTATTTTTGGGTATTTTTGAGACAATCCTGCAATAATTATATTCACTTCACCACAGTAACAAAATAAATCATATTAGAAATAAGATTTTACATCAAATCTCGTTAACAAATAAATCAGACAATGCAATTATAATTGATGTTTAATCTTGATGATTAATCTATTTCATCAAGCTGTATTTTTTAAAATGACAAACCTCATATAAAAAAGACAGAAAATAAGAAGCTCCTTATCTAATGGCGAAGCCCCTTCTGAATATTTGAAGAAAAACTGTTTTTAAAATGTTTGAACTCAGTGGTTGTTCATTGTGTTTTATGTTCTAAAAGGGTTGTATAGGTTTCACATTTTCATCTATTGAATACAGGATTTGACTTGTCAGACTTCAACATGTACGTGCAAGATATTCTCCACAACTCCGATTCCAACATTGAAGTTGTGTGTTTTGCATTTTCAAGCACCACTTACATTTTCATGCTTAATTTAATAATAATAATAATAATAATAATAATACATTTTATTTGTAGTGCATCTTAAACTCAAAGCACAAATTACAATACAAAATTGCAAAACAACAAAGAAGAAAACAACAAATAAAATGAAATACACAATAAGTTATACATTAAAAACTTGACTAAAAAGATGTGCTTTTGAGACACTGCTTAAAACAATCGTTACAGGAATGATCAACAAAACTTTTGTGCGTTGTAGGAAAAGACCCTCCCGCCCATATATTTTAATCACATTTTAATTTAGTCCAGGTCAAACTTCTGAATAATTTGCCCAAGAGGCAGCATATAAATACTAAATTAAACGGGACCCAAAACAGACCCCGGAGGGACACCCTAACACAAAGGTACAGTCAGAGATCTATTAGTACCCAGGTAAACAAATTGGGAGCGATCTGAGAGGTAAGATTTAAACCAATTCAAACCAATTTCTAAATTTACTCTAAGAATAAGATGAATTGTTTACATTTACAGTACATTGACATTTAGCAGATGTTTTTATCCAAAGCGACTTACAAATGAGGAGAGCAATAGGGCAACGATATGCAAGTGCTGTGAGTCCCAGTTATTACAGCACACATAGCAAGATTTAAAAATTAAAAATAAATATAATGAATACTCAATGGCAGTATTAATGGTTCAAGTTTTGATGATGTTTTATGTCTCTTTGGGATGATGGCAACACAAGTAGTCATTCACTGGAGTGAGTTTAGTTATGCAGAGCTAGTGGTTTTTCTGTAGGCAAACATCAGTGCCATGAATTTGATGCCAGTAACAATTGGCAACCTGTGCGTTTTATGACGAAAGGTGCGACACGAGTTTTCTTCAGCTCATTAACTCTTCCCCCATCAGTTGCTAGCCACCGCCAGCATTATTGATCGTAATTTTACAAAATGCTCATGTTGTATAAATATCTGATCATGCAACATATCAAAAGAAAGAACAGAGTCTCTGCATGTTTATTGAGACTTTAAAGTTATCCTTTTGAAAAATTAAAATTTAAAATTATCCTTTGAAAAAGTGAAACACAATATCTGTTGTAAAACTAGCTTACATGTGTATCAATGGATCAATTGATCAATGGATGTGTTTTCATCCATCGATCTGAACCGATGGCCTTTCCTAATGCTGTCACTGAGTTAATGCCAATCCCTATTTCTTAAAAACATTGCAGCAAACATATTTGTCAACATGTATTTTTACTTTATATTTACTTGGAATTGAAGTGAAATGTTCCTTTGCAGGAATAAGAAAAATGAAATTATATAGATCTACAAGGCATGTGTGATTCTAGAGCAGGGGTGGGCAAACTACGAAGTATCAAGTTTCACATCCGGCCCGTTGGGCTTTTTAATCCGGCTCGCCGAACTTGTATTAAATCTCCTTCCTTTTACGTTTCCCTGCAAGCGGCAGTGGTGCTGAAGCTTTGGTGGAGAGTAGGCGCGCCCCCGTCAACAATCGTTGCACGATTTCATTTTAAGATCTATTTTAAAAATGCAAGTTCATGCTTTTGTACTGTAGCTCAACCAGTAGAGAATTGGTGTTTGCAACAGCAAGGTCATAGGTTCGATTCCCAGGGAAAGCAAGAACTGATTAGAATGTCAATGTGTTTCTTGAATGCAATGCAAGTCGCTTTGGATAAAAACGTCTGAAAAATGCATGAATGTTAATGTAAATTTAGTACAAACAAAACATTCACAGTGGCGTTTAAGTTTCAGTCCAGAGACGCATGAATGTTGACTCAGATTCCTGTTTACACTCTGAACCACTATAACTTAGTTTTCATAGATCTAAAGGGTGTTTACGGTTATTTTCACATCTAAGGTAACTACCGGTACTGTAATTTGTCAGTTAACTGGCAGCTTTGGGTTATATCCAAAACCATCACAGATTTCACGTTCACATCTGTGGAGAATTATTTCCAGCGCTCTCTTGATCTTCAAGAAGCATCATCTCTTCCACAAGCTCCTTATGCACAGCCTTCATCACACTTACTATCATAAAACTCTCAATCACCACCATTAATCAACAACAATACATCACAAAAAACATAATCATGTCTTTATGAAAAACTTCCTCCTTTGTACTCACTAATGAAATCTTCACTAAAGCCTGTTCTACTGTTTCTCCATCACACCCACTTCTCTGTTCTTCTCCAAGTCATTTCAAAACTAAAGGAAACTCTTCTCGTGTTACTCTTGCCGGAGGCTAAATCCCCTTTTGTTCCTCATTTGCAAGTAGTTTTGGATAAAACGTCTGTAAATGTCACCTGACGACAACAGGTGCTGTTTTGTTCTTATTAAGCCACAGCAACTATTGCAATTATTGCATCAAAAATCAAATCTAAATTCACCAGTCAAGAAAATGCTAATTATTCGGCATCAAAAGTACAGTAATTTGCTTTATTCTTACGTTGACAGTAAAGACATTAATAATGTTACATTTGCATTCATGCATTTATCAGATGCTTTTATTCAAAGCGACTTGCATTGCATTCAAGAAACACATTGACATTTTAATCAGTTCTTGCTTTCCCTGGGAATCGAACCCATGACTTTGGTGTTGCAAGCGCCATGATCTGCTGTTTAAGTGACAGGAAAGCTAAATACAGGGTTTTTATTTCAAATAAATCCTGTTCTTTTGAACTTTCTTTTCAGAATCTTGAAAATATTGATCAAAATATTGTTTCCACACAAATATGAAGCACAGCTGTTTTCAACATGGGTTAATAAACATTATGATTTCCAATTTATTATGGGTAATAATCATAAATGTTTTTTGATCATCAAATCCTCATATCAGAATGATTTGTGAAGGATCATGTGACACTGAAGACTGGAGTAATGATGCTGAAAATACAGCTTTAATAACAGGAATAAATGACATTTTACTATATATTCACATAGAAAACAGTTGTTTTACACTGATATAATATTACACTGTTTTACTGTATTTATCATCTAATAAATTCAGCTTTAATCACAGGAATAAATGTCACTTTACTATATATTCACATAGAAAACAGCAGTTTTACACTGATATAATATTACACTGTTTTACTGTATTTATCATCTAATAAATTCAGCTTTAATCACAGGAATAAATGACACTTTACTATATATTCACATAGAAAACCTTTATTGCAAATTGTAATTATATTACACTGTTTCTACTATATTTCTGATCGAATAAATGGAGCCTTAGAAGTGTTATTTAGGATCTTACAGACGGCAAACGTTTGAACTGCAGTATATGTGAATTTGAGGTGAAATCTGATATGGACGTGTCGACAATCTTCGATTCATCCTTCGTCTATTATCTGGTCTACTGGCTCATCAAGTTCTTTGCATCACTCACAATAGTCAACAGTGCTCAGGTCTTTATCAAAGCAGTGTGTTTGTTGAAGGAAGGGCTGTTTGAAGGGTCCAAAATTAACTTTTTTGCCACACCTGCTTGACAACAGTGGCAGAAATGAGTAAATTCTTACCAGCCATGAAAGTGTGATTGAATGACTGTTATTGAAAATGCTGTTCTCCTTCCAATGGCTTGTTTAGCGGTTTTCCCCTTCTTTCTGCATCTCAATAACTGTGTAACAGCCAACAAAGGCCCTCAAAGCCTTTTAATGACATTCCCATTAAGAAAACTTGATATCTGAATGGAATGGTCCCTGCAAACGTTCTTCGCATGTTTTTAAGACGTTTTTAAAACCATAAGGGGAACATACCATTATGTTGAACATACCATCAAGTACCACAAGAACTTTTCAGAAAAAAACGTTCCATGGAAGATGCATGAATAAGGTTTTATTGCGAGAGTTTTGAGAGAAAGACCAGATGATTTTCTTCGTTACAAGAATGATGTTTATCCATAACTGTGATAGAACCTTCCCAGAACGTTAGCCAAAGTTCGTAGAAAACTCCCTGTTTGTGCTTAAAATCGTTACATTGTTTGTGAAAGGTCAATGTTTTTTGCTAGATAAAGGCTGTGGTGGATCATGTTTCCTCTCTCTCTGACAGGTTGTCTGTGTTTGTTATGAGTGCGCGTGAGCACAGGTGAGGGAGGAGCTGGTTAAAGGTGAGGAAGACCTGCTTAAATGCTCACTTCACCACAGACAGGCATTCTTGACATTAGGGATCGCTTGAGTTGCTTATTTCTGCATGCAGGCACCCTTGTTCCCAAACACAGCAGCAGATTTAAGGGGTTACGGGTCACACGCGACGAGTCGAGACGAGACCAGTATGTCCGAAACAAAGAAACAGTCGAGCACAGACTCGTCCGACTCAAACCCCTGGGAGAGTCTGGGCAGCCAGACGTATCTGTGGTCCCCCTCCTCCGGGCTTCCCCTGCAGGATGGGCTGTACGTGGACGCCAGATTCCCGGTGCAGAACATGCCGATTTACACCGACGTGGTTTGGAAACGACCAAAGGTGAGCCGAAGGTCCAGCACACACCCACTGTCAGGATGCGTGTTGACATATCATCCACACATCTGACAATCATCCTGGAGAACTCTTCATATTCAGAGCAGAAAAAGTTCTGTCAGGCTCTTTATGTAGGAGGTCATTTATGGATTTTGTTTCAACTCAAAAATTAAATATCCTATTAAACATGAAAGCTTTGTGCAATAATTTAATATATTTCTCCTTATAAACAACCTTTTGGCATAAAGCGTTCTTTTAAATCATCAAGAACCAATCAAACCCAATTTTTCATTATGCACTAAGGATTAAAAAGTATTTGGTCACTTAAGTCACATTTAACAATATAAACAAACAATATACGCTCATGCTGTTTATGTTAAAGACAGATAACAGGCAGATCTAATGCAATGATATACAGACGTTATGATATTTGTGTCCAGATGCTTTTATTTATTTCTGAGACAAATCTGTTGAATGCAACATTATTCTGATGCCAAAACATCTAATGGCGTTTAGCATTGGTTTTGTTGGGTCTCCTATTGTTTTAAGGTTTTTAAATGTCTAGATGAGGTATAGCAGGGTTCCTCAAATCTGTAACGTGTAACTTGAAGTTGACAGGAAGGCGAGTTTGATCAGGGTTTGAGCCGAATGCTGCAGGGCAGATTTGGATTTGAGGAAGCTTGCTGTAAAGTAAAGTAAGCAGATACTTTATAACGAGTCCCTCTGGAGATTCTTATCTTAATCAAATCTCTTTACCCGCTCACACTGCTGCATGTAAAAGCAAGATGTGTGAAACCGAGAGGGTGTTTCTTTGAAATGTCAGGGACTTCTGTTTGAGTCTGTCCAGGCTTGTGTCTGTGAGCAGCTGCCATACACACAATCTGCCCGAAGGAAGAAATCTAATCTTTCAAATGATGTTCCTCTTCATTTTACATTTTACCTCTTCTTGGATGTAAAAGTGCCTTAACAGCACCTTTGGCCCTGAAAAGATCTTCTTATAAAGAATCCTTTTCAGCGGCTCATTCTTCTGATCTTCAAATCAGGGTCCTTTACTACACAAAAAAGTCCTGTTAGTTCATGCATATCAGGTCCATTAATAACAGATACAACTTTTGATTATGTATTTGTACATGTTGAAATGAACGTGAAATAACATTGATAAATGCTTTAGAATTATTTTCATTGTTAGTTCATAATCACTAATATAAACAGATGGAACCTTATTGTGTTATAAGTGTTACAATAAAAAGGTTATCTAATGACATAAACTTTGCAAAACCCTTGGGAACTGTTCTTTTTATTTGTCTACATTCTCACACTTTGCTTATACAGTAATACCTTGAGATACAAGCATAATCCGTTCCAGGACGAGCTTGTAACTCGAGTTGCTCGTATCTCAAATCATTTTTTCCCATAAGAAATAACAGAAAAGAAATTAATCCGTTCCGGCCCTCTAAAAAACTCCCTTATTAGTGCTAATAACAATGGAAAAATACTGGTATGTTTTAAATTGCTATAGAGACAAACACAAAAAAATTATAGCATAAAAGGATTCTTGTGATATAAAATGTGGTTTTAATTATGAGTTCTTCCCTTCGAGACAGACGATACAGTAGCGGCTAATGGCGGCATGTGCGGAGGAGAAGGAGGAGGAGCGATTACATAGATAATGCAAACACAATACGGAAGTGTAGTGTTTCTTCCTGTGTTGTGTATTGGATATCCCCAGAACGTCATATTTATTATTATTGAACACACATAACTCGTGCTGCTCCCAGCTTAATACTCGTGAATCACTCGTCGCCCCCGGTAACCCCCGCTGTAAAACCAAGCTGCCTCTAGTGGAGATCATACGCAATTACACCATAAATGAGGCGCTTGAGCTGCTCCGAGTGCTGAACACCTCTAGCGTCTGTAAGCTGCTCATATATCAAATATTTACTCATATGCTTTACATTACTCATTACTTGCTCGGAGGCTTGCTCGTATCTCAGAACACTTGTATCTCAAGGTATTACTGTACACTTAAAATCTTAGTTCGACCAAAAACGTATTTAAATAGAATTTTTTAAAGTAGATAGTTCACTCATAAATAAATATTTTGTCATTACTTACCCTCAAGTTCCAACCTGTAGAAGTTTTGAAGGATGTTGGTAATCAAACAGTTTCTGGACCCCATTGAAAAACACTATGGAAGTCAAAGGCTAATGTCAACTGTTTGATTACTGACATTCTTTAAAACCTCTTCTTTTGTGTTCAGCTAGAGGACGAGAAACGGTTTGAGATTTGTAGGAAACTGCGGCTTTAGTGAGTTCAACAGCTCTGGCCGAGTTGAGACAAAAACCAATAAAAGGGAAGAAGCTGCTCGATGTGTCCCACCTTCTCTTCCCTGTCCTCCTGTTTCAGTGGAAACACTGCTCATTTCAAGGCACTTCTGTGAGCCTTTAAGATGATTTTAGCTTTAGTACTCGTTGTTCTCATGTCTTGTAATTGTTTATGCAGAATGTTTTTTTTGGAATGATATGAGTAAAATGACATGAGTTAAAAACTCTTCATAAATACCCTTTGATCCTAAAATGATCCTTTGTGTTTTCTCCTCTGTTTTCCAGGAGATCTGCCCATTTCCCCAGTTTATTGTGGATGGAGCCACACGTATGGACGTCTGCCAGGGAGTTCTGTGTGAGATTTGAACCATTTTAAGCAATAAGAAAAATACATGTGCTGCAAGTTCTTTTATAACAATGTTAGTGCTTCAGAAAACGGTGTGTTGTAGCAAATAACGGTCCACACTAATCTATTTTAAAATGTAAAGTTAAACCTGTTAGGTGTGTGTAGTGCAGGAAGGCCAGAAAAAGGAAATAACCGAAAGGTACTTTAATTACAAAACTCAAAATAAACCCTTTTCAAAACTACAAACAAGAGGGCAAATCTTGTGCAAAACTAGAAGGCAGTCCAACGGACGCAACATGCACTCACATCTAACAGACATCACCGGATGAAGACTGAAGGGAACACCGGGTTTAAATACACAAGGGTTGATTAGACACAGGTGACAAGACTAATGAGGTGATTGATTACGAGACAAGTGGATGGAAAAACACTGGGAGAATCATGGGAGGAAACAGGAAGTAGACATGACAGAACAGTGACCAAACCAGTAGGATCTAGTGTAAAGTTTAGCACATACATTAAAATGGAAAGAAAATTAGAACTAAGACATGTTTTAATGGGTTTAAGATGCTTTAACACTCTCTCTCTCTCTTTATTTCTCTCTCTCTATCTCTCTCTCAGGTGATTGCTGGTTCTTGTCTGCGGTGGCATCTCTCTCTCTCTACCCTTCCCTTCTGGAACGGGTCGTTCCGTCAGGCCAAAGTTTTCAGAAGGGCTACAACGGCTGCTTCTATTTTCGGGTTAGTGCCGTGTGATACTGTACAGAATAAAGTGGTTATGATGGTTCTAACGGTGTCTCTCTGTCTGTAGTTCTGGCAGTATGGTGAGTGGAACAAGGTGCGAGTCGATGACCTTTTGCCAACACGTAACGGTCAGCTGATCTATCTGCATTCCTCAAACAGACAGGAATTCTGGAGCGCTCTACTGGAGAAGGCTTATGCCAAGTCAGTGGATGCTTAACACATTTAAATATTAAAGAGTCATCTGCAAACAAATGATGCTACTGATTGTTGTAGGTTACTACTGCTCAAAAGTTTGGGCTGGTAAGATAAAAAAAAAAACAAATGTAAAAAAAAAAATCCAATGATCATTAAGGTTGCATTTATTTGATAAAAATACAGTGTAGATGGGCGCTTCCAGTATGTCCTGTCAGTCGTGTACTTCCTCTCTTTCGTGCACTTCCAGGCTGTCAAGTCAGTCGTGTTAGTCGAGCACTTCCTGCCAGTTGTGTCAGTCATGCACTTCTTGTTCCCTTCTTGTTTTCCCATGTGTTCCTCACCTGTTGCGTCATCAGTGACCTCATTTGTCTTGTCAGCTGCGTCCAATCCCCTTTTTACCTCCTCTTGTATTTAGCCCTCTTGTGTCCCTTTGTCTTTGTCAGTTGTTGACGGTGTCTCTTTGTGTGCGGATGCAAGCTCCATGTTCTGTGTCCCCTAATACTAAGAGTGACTTTTGAATGATTTTATAGGTGTCCAAATACTTAAGCTGATTTTGTCTGTAGCTCACAATGTCTTTGCCTCTCTCTCTCAGGATGTATGGTGGTTATAATGCTCTGAATATGGGTTTCCCTCACGAGGCGATGGTGGACATGACTGGTGGGATTACGGAGCTTTTCATGGTGGCGTCTCTCCCTCGGATGCTGGGTCCATTTCTGCGTTCACTGCTGTATAAAGGAGCTTTGATCAACTGTGCTAACTCACAGGTAACTTACTAACTACACTATCTCTTATTTTAAGGGATATTTTATCCTAAAATGACAATTCTGCCATAATTTACTCACACTCATCTTGTTCCAAACCTCTTTCTGTGGAACATAAAAGATGTTTAGCAGAATTTTCATGCACGTTCGTTTGTCGTGCAAGAACCAATGAGGTTCGTTCTAGTGTTACGCATCACGTTTGAGCTTCAGCAAGAACCAATGAGGATCGTTCTCGTGTTACGCATCACGTTTGAGCTTCAGCAAGAACCAATGAGGTTCGTTCTCGTGTTACGCATCACGTTTGAGCTTCAGCAAGAACCAATGAGGATCGTTCTCGTGTTACGCATCACGTTTGAGCTTCAGCAAGAGCCAATGAGGTTCGTTCTCGTGTTACGCATCACGTTTGAGCTTCAGCAAGAGCCAATGAGGTTCGTTCTTATGTGTTATGCTTTAGAGAGTGGTGCTTGCAACACGAAGGGCATGGGTTTGATTCCCAGGGAAAGCAAGAACTGATTAGAATGTCAATGTGTTTCTTGAAAACAATGCATGTCGCTTTGGATAAAAGCGTCTCCAAAATGCATAAATGTAAATGTTATACAGAATATTTGAGCTTCTGTAAGAACCAAAAGGTTCATTCTCTTTATGATCTCTTAATAAATTTAATTTTTTTATGTAGGCTTCTTTCATTGACCTGAATTTCCTGCTCAAGGGTATATTAGTCGCAGGTTTGAACCTGCAGCCTTTCAGGTAGAAGCTCAGGTTTTTTACCTCCAGGACACAACATCCCATCATTTTATAAACCCACAAGAACAATACTCTCAGTAGATCTGGATATTTTGTTTGGGCATGCAAACGTCACTGTGTGTGTGTGTGTGTGTGTGTGTTCTCCTTTCTTTGTTGTGTTCTAGGTAAAAGGATCTTCCTTGAGTTCCAGGAAAGTGTTTCTCTTTGACGTCTGTTGTTTTGTGAAGGTAATCTATGATTGTGTCTCTTTGTGTTTGTGCAGGGACCCCTCGAGGAGAGCAACGGGTTTGGGATTTTGTTCAGACATGCCTATTCTGTGACAGGCCTGGAGACGGTGAGGAGAAAATACTTACCTAGATTGCTTATCATGATTGTTTCTCCCTACCTCTCTCACTCTCTGTCTTGATTGTTTCTCTCTCTCTCACATACCTAGATTGCATAAATTAAATTAATTACCTCTCTCTCTTACAAACATACACTTTCTCTCTCTCTCACACCTACACACGCTCTCTCGCTCTCTGTTTCTCTCTCTTCGTCTCTATCTCTCTCTCTCTCTGACTTTGTCAAATCAGCTCTTCATTCATGTTTCATCAGTGTCTTCTAACGCTCCACCAGATGGCACCATCATCTCAAAGAACTACATAGCATGTCTACAAGTGCGCACTTCTACCCAGCTAACAGAAATATGTTCGAAAAATCTTTTTGTAACGTTCCCAATAAGTGACGTCATTACGTCATGTTTTTAAAAGGTTTTTCTTGGTTCCATTGATCGAACATTCTATTTTGCAAACATAACGTTCTGTTGCTTTTAAATGTTCTCTAAACATTGCGAAACTAACTGAAGGAAATTTATATATTGCTAAACAATTTAAACCAATGAACATGATTTATATTCTTTTGGTTTCTCTACCTAATATACTTAAAAATTATAAATGCAATGAAATCCATATCGGTATTGGCCTAGTTGTGGAAAAAGTGGTATCGGTGCCAAGAACTATTAACAGTCCTGAAATAATGTTTGATCATAACTTTGAGAGAACCTTGACAAAACGTAATGAGGATGTTCCCTGTTAGCTCTCTCTCTCTCTCTCTCTCTCTCTCTCTCTCTCTCTGTTTTTGTCAAACCAGCTCTTGATTTCATAATTCTCAGAGTTCCACTAGAGAGCGTTATCATATTGAAGAACATCAGATGATGTCTGGAATGGTGCTAGTGTTCAGTTTGCACAGAAACGCTGTGTCCCAGTTCACATACTCTTATCAATCCAAAAAATGTTCAAGAAACGTGCTGCTATCATTCCATAAAGTAATGAAAAAAATCATGGATGTTTAAGCATTCAAAATGTCCAGTTTTTTTTATGTGTTTAGAACATTTCTTCATCTTTATGTGAACATTAGAGGAACGTTCCAGTCTTTTTGTTATCACGTAAGATCATTATTAACGTAGTTCTGAAGAACGTTCCCTGTTATCGGATCCTTCTAACGGTTAAAGAACGTTCTGAGATCAATGGTCAAAAATGTTAAACTCCCAAAAGGTTGTATAATGTTCCAAGCATTTTGTTCTAAGAATATTTTCTACTAACATTATGAGAACATTCTTAAAAACTAATAACATGATATGAATGTTCCATGAACACTGTCATAGTGTTTCCTGCTAACATTATAAAAACATTCTACAAGTATTACTAACATCAAAAGAATGACAATTGCTTAACATGACAAGAATGGATGTTAAATATTAATAATGCTATAAGAACATTCCATTAGCATCATTTTAAGAACGTTTTGGTTCCTTGTTAGTGGAGTAAGAATTCCAGATCACACTAGATGCGAAATTGCGAAATTGTCCTGTATGTGTCATGGTTCTGCCACATTCGGTCTAGTAGTCATTTCTTTGTTGTGTGGCAGAGCTCTGACACTACCGTTATGTCTCGTGTTTGGTGTGTGTGCGCACGGCGTCGAGGATTCGAGCCGCGCGCGCGCTTGTCTGTGTAACGTCTTATGTGCGGGTTATGATGTCTGATCCCGAGACTGGTCTTGTCTAGTTTCGGTTTTGGATCGGGATTCGGGCATTCATAACCCGTTTGTTCGTCCTTGTCTTGAGCTCATGAGAACAGGTGTTTACACCTGGTCTTGCGAGCTCAACGTTATGTGAGTGGGCGCGGTTTCAAGCGTTGCGCGAGCCACGCCTCCTCTCGTCCGTGTATTTATGTTTGGCACGCGGTCAGTGGTTGTCAACAGCTGCGCGTCGTCTTTGGTTAATTGTCTGTGTGTTCATGTATTGTCTGTTACCCCGCCCGTCTTGTTTCATGGTCATTAGTTAGAATTTATTCCAGCTGTGTTTCTTTCTATTACCGTCTCTCCTGTGTGCTTATATTCTCCCAGTGTCTGCTGTCTTGTGCTGTCTCGTCGTCATTTCATGGCTGTTCGTCCTGTGTAGTCAGTCCAGTGTTCAGTCATGCTCAAGTCCAGTCATAGTTATAGTCTTGCTCTAGTCCTGTTCCAGTCTTAGTTCTTGTTCTAGTTTTTCCCCCCTCGGGGTGGTTTTTGTTCTGTTTTATTTCTTGTTTGTTAATAAACCCCATTTTCATCTGCACCATTGAGTCCTCATCTCATCTACCTTCACCAACCCTGACAGTATGGTTATTATTGAAACAGGTGTTGGTGCGGGATGACGAAAGGCACGGAGAGTTCAACTGAAAACTCTCTTTATTGAACGTAAACAAAAACACTAGAAATGCACATTTGTGCAAAATAGAAGCTAACACGGAGAACTAGGAAAACACGTAGCACTTCCAAACACATTGAAACACATTCAACTACTGACCAAGACAAAGGGATACAAGAGGGATAATTTTATACACAGGATAATGGGGAACATGTGGTGAGACTAACAAGGGGAGTGGCTGACATGACAGGTGAAGGAAATCACAATGGGATCTCACAGAAGGAAACAGGAAGTAACAAGACGCTGTCAGGGTTCTTTCACTTCAGTTTGGGTTGACAGAGCTTTGTCGTGTCTATTGAGAACACGTGATTACAAGTGCGCGTCTTCATGTCGTCCGTGTCTGGTAGACACACCCACTGCGCGCCGTCTCGTCACTTCGTGTGAACATGCGGCGATGCACACCTGCATTGGCTGCGTGTTCATGTCTTGTTATTGTGTAACCCCACCCATCTTGTTCCCTTGTTTCCCTTGATTGTTGTCAGCTGTTCCCGGCTCGTTATCCGTCCTCCTGTGTCTATTTAATCCCTTCATGTTTTCTCTCCGGTGTCGTGTCGCTGTCATTCTATGGTCTATGTCTGCTCGTCCTCTGTGTTTACCCCTGCCGTTCCATCCGGTTGGTTTGTATTATTTGTTTGTTCTGTTATCTCATTTAGTTAATGCCCCCCCCCCCCCCCTTGTGGGCAGTTTCTTTTGGTGGGTTTATTAAGTTGGCTTGAGAAAGCCAACTTAGTGATATTGTATCTAAACTTATTATTATTATTATTATTATTATTCTTCTTACCTAAAATTCTCAATGCATCTCCTCCTAGAGCTTTAAAGCTACAACCACTAAACTCTGCTCAGACTTCAGACCTGTTCTGACTTGAGTTGCTATCCCTTTTCAGACTGATCAGACTTATGATTTTTGATAAAACTGAAGATTAAAGTCATAAAATCTCCATAGACTTTCACTAATGAAGTGAAAACTGAATTTTAGATAGAGCGTCCACTCCATCTGTTGGTAACATCACAACATTACACCTGATATATAATACATTTCAATACAGTATGTGTGAACATGTCCATTCCAATGGGCATGTATTTTATTTTTTTTAAATCCTGAAAAAAAACTTGCAGGTCTACAATCGATTTTTTACTTTAATTAGTAAGTTAAATCTCTCTATTTTACATTCATAATATCACAAAATTACACCCCTGTCAGTGAGAACACTGAAGTTTGAACGAATCAGAGCGCTGCAATTCAAAGCCTCAAAGCTTTTCAAAGACGCCATTACTGCTGGAGAGAGAGATCATAATCTCCTAAAATAGATTTATGTGAGAGAGTTTATGATCAAACGGAAATTGTTTCCGATTATCAAGTAACCGCTGCAGCGTGTTTCCTTGAAGATTTATGCACTTATATGGCCAAATTCTGACTCTCATTCGTCTTTACTCGGCAAAGGATTTTCGCTGTTGAGCACTATGATACTATAGGAAAGGTAAGTGAAGTTTAAACGCGCGTCCTCCTGGACTCGCGCCAAAGCATAACCGTCTAATCGCCTAAGTTTATTTATAGCGCTCATTTATGTACTTTATTGCCGAATTCTGACTCTCGCTCGTGTTTGCACGGGGAAGACACATGTAAACGGCTTCCCTGAGCAGAGCGCGCTGACTCTCTTCAAATGCAGCGTCTAACAGTCAAAGTTATTTATAACTAATTCTCGAGTATATAGTTACATTGTGTTAATTCTTTTATCTGCTTTTAACTAAAGTCTGACTCCTGTTCTCGAGTTCAAACGCGTTTCCTGAGCAGATTCGCTGATAGATCGATGTTTTGTGAACACTTAAACAATAAATGAAATAAGGTATTTAAAAGGATGCAAAAACGATGGCAGATCGCTTCAAACTGTAAACTGCTTGAGTTCAAAAAAACTGCATTACTCTGCTGCATTACATGAGCAGGAATTATTTAAAAAATACTAATATTTAAGTTATTTTGTTTCCCATGGAGGAAGGCTTTTTACAAATATTACATTGCGTTGATTCATTTATCTGCTATAATTGCCGTGTTGAACTGAAGTCTGACATGGCAGATCAATTCAATCTGAAAACTGCTTGAGATTAGAAAAAACAGCATTACTCTCCTCATTGTACTTTAGCAGGAATTATTTAAGAAATACTAATATTTAAGTTATTTTATTTCACATGAAGAAAGGCTTTATACACACACACACACATACATATATATATATATATATATATATATATATATATATATATATATATATATATATATATATATATATATATATATATATACACACATACATATCTATCTATACACACATTTATATAGTAAATAAATGTATAAAGGGCTCCATATATATGCAGTGGAACTGCAGTCTGTTTAGAAAGTGGTAAGACTATATTAATAATGCTTAATTACATCTTTAAAATAGAAATAAAACAAAGTATTCACATTAGTGAAAACTGACCGTTAAAAGCCAAGGTTGTAATTAAACCGTAAACATTTTTATAAACTAATTGCAATTTTCAACACTTTGGGGATCAAAAAGCATTGTTATTTATTTTTTGGTATTTCGTTACAACACCGATGATCCCTCATGATGAAAAAACTCCATGTATGTTCCCTAGATGCCATTTTGTGCACTAACCAAGTATTGCAACACTTCTGTAATCAATTAATTATTTACTCATGTTTATTACCAATGTAAATGTTGTTTATTTTAGATTAATATTTAATATTCATTATTATTCTTTGATATTTCAGACCACTCACTGTTCAGCTGAATCATCAATAACCTCCAGTCTCTGCGTCAACTGACTCTTGTGTTCTTTAAAACATTAAATCTCACTAGTGACTTGTTAAATAACATTCATTCTCGTCAGTGACATGTTAACTCATGTTAAGGCCCCGTCCACACGGAGACGCGGATCACTGCATCCGCACACATTTCTTATCGGATTGGCGTTCCGTCCACACTGATCCGGCGATTTGGGAGACTGAATCCGCTCTCTTTTGATACCGGGTCCTAAAGTGGATAGATCTGAATCCGACACCCTTGCGGACTCGTGTGGACGGCCAATCCGTATATTTTTTTGTTTACCGATGATGTCATCACATCACGTGTCGGCTGCGTCACAGTAACAGCAACAGTGTTGCCAGATTGTACTGAAGATTCCAGCGCAGCTACAGCTTAAAACCCTCCAATTTAAAAAAATACCAGCCCAAAGTGCGTACTCTTATAAATAATGAAAAATATTGAGCGATTTTATGCATCAAAAACCATCCCAAATTTGATCAACCAGCCCAATGCATTTTTTCCCGATCGGACGTGACAAAAAGGTAACTAGCAATCTGGCAACACTGAACAGCAACAACAATGCGCATGCTCAAGGTCGTCTTCTCTGTGTATAGTGTATTATCTGTGGCAGAATTACAGCGCCCCATACTGGTCTGGCATATAAACTACACCGGATTCAGTCGGTTTCAGTGGTATCGTGTGGACGCTGATATTTTTTTTTGAACGAGGAAAAAAAAGATCGGATAGGGAACGCGCCGGCATCGTGTGGACGTGGCCTAAATCTCACAAGCGACCTACGAATTAACAAATCTCACTAGCGACATGTTAGTTCACAATAAATGTCAATAGCGTCTTGTTAATTAACGTTAAATCTTGCTAGCAACATGCTAGATCACGCAAATTCTCACTAGTGACATGCTAGATCATGCTAAATCTTGATAGCAACTTGTTAATTAACAATAAATCTTGCTACCAATATGCTAATTCAGCTAATTCTTGCCAGCAACATGCTTATTTATGTTAAATGTTGCTAATGACTTCGGAATTCATACTAAATCTTGCTATCAACAAGATAATTAACATTAAATCTTGCTAGCAAAATTGATCATTAATTGATTAAAGATTAAATTATGATCAAAGAACATAACGACACCTTAGTAACTGCCTAGAAACAACGCAAAGCAATAACTAACAAGTGTATATATGCTCAAGATCTAATTCTTTCCATCTATCTATCTGTAAACTTAAACAACTTGTTAAGCTTTTACAAATAAATTTAACTTTCACAATAGGCTTTCTCAAGCCAACTGAAGTTTATATCATAAACTTCCTCTATCTAGTTTTCATTATTATTATAATAAACCCTCCTTCGCCCTGCATCCCGTGTCCTCCCGTACTTGTTCCGTGACAGACGCAACATGACTATGACAATTTTAAGCGCATATCCATACGTGCTTAGACTAGTTGGTCAAGTATAGACTCCCTAAAGTTAAGTCACTTCACATTGTTCGTACACTTCGAATACAGATTTTTTTCAAAGCAACATCAACAACAGTGTTCATTTTGCAAATTTAACAATATCAATTTCAGCTGAAAAGAAGCTGTGCAAAATATTAGTGTCATTATTCGACTGAAATTAGTTTAATGTTGATTCAGTTCTGTTCAATCTTCCTCAATTCAGTTCAAATATTTGTTCTCATCCGATAGTGTTAAGCTGAACATTGTACATCAAGCTACTAAAAGTTGCTTCAATTTAGCACACATTTAATCTGAAAACTAATGGATTTGGTTTCACATGCTTTTTTACAACAAATATGAGGCGTCCCACAGATTTCTGTAGATTGCTAAATAAGATTGGATGTTAAAATGGTACAACCTTTGACAGGTATTTTAGGGAGGCCTATGTATTATATGTATTAAACACATAATATTAAACTGGAAACATTAGCAGTGTGTAGTATGAATGTAAGTAGTTCCTTTTAAGTGTGGAAATGTTTTTTTTTCTAATGGCCCTGAGGTCAGAATACACCTCAAACAGCTGGAAGGGAAACACAAACACATCACAGCTGCTCAGCCTGGGTTTGGTGTGTGTGTTTCAGATCAAAAGTACAATCGGCCCAGTTGAGCTGGTGCGGATCAGGAACCCGTGGGGCAAAACTGAGTGGGAGGGGGCCTGGAGTGACAAAAATGGGTATGAAGCACTGCGTGTGTGTGTGTGTGTGTGTGTGTGTGTGTGTGTGTGTGTGTGTACATGCTACTGTTCAGAAGGTTGGTGTCAGTATATTTTTAAAATATATGAATACAGTACTTTTATTAAGGATTAAACTGATGTAAAATGAAGAATCCTAAAAAATAGAATGTAGCATAGTTCCCACAAAAATATGAAAAAAAATTAACTGTTTTCAACATTGATAATAATCATAAATGTTTTTTGTGAAGGATGATTTGTGAAGGATCATGTGATTTGTGAAGGATCATGTGACACTGAAGACTGGAGTAATGATGCTGAAAATACAACCTTCATTTATGACACTTTACTATATATTCACATAGAAAACAGCTGTTTTACACTGATATAATATTACACTGTTTTACTGTATTTATCATCTAATAAATTCAGCTTTAATCACAGGAATAAATGACACTTTACTATATATATTCACATAGAAAACAGCTGTTTTACACTGATATAATATTACACTGTTTTACTGTATTTATCATCTAATAAATTCAGCTTTAATCACAGGAATAAATGACACTTTACTATATATTCACATAGAAAACAGCTGTTTCACACTGATATAATATTACACTGTTTTACTGTATTTATCATCTAATAAATTCAGCTTTAATCACAGGAATAAATGACACTTTACTATATATTCACATAGAAAACAGCTGTTTTACACTGATATAATATTACACTGTTTTACTGTATTTATCATCTAATAAATTCATCTTTAATCACAGGAATAAATGACACTACTGTATATTCACATAGAAAACAGCTGTTTTAAACTGATATAATATTACACTGTTTTACTGTATTTATCATCTAATAAATTCAGCTTTAATCTCAGGAATAAATGACACTTTACTATATATTCACATAGAAAACAGCTGTTTTACACTGATATAATATTACACTGTTTTACTGTATTTATCATCTAATAAATTCATCTTTAATCACAGGAATAAATTATACTTTACTGTATATTCACATAGAAAATAGCTGTTTTAACTTGTAACAACATTTCACAATATTACTGTTTTTACTGTGTTTTTGATCAAATAAATGCAGGCTTAGTGAGCAGAAGATACTTTTAAAAGTCTTCCTGAAGTCAAACGTTTGATCGGTAGTGTATTCATTGATTATTAAACTACAGTTTGGGTACAAAACTGTCCCGATAAGAAAATCTGAAAAGTTAGTCTGGATTCATTCAAATTTCCGTTACATAAAAAAATAGAAGTCTATGATTATTGTAGGTAAATAAACACGTGTTCTGGTTCTTTGTGTTTCTTTGCGTTTATTTAGCGAAAAAAACTGGAATACGGTGAGCGCTGAAGAACAGAGGCGTGTGCAGAGAATCCAGCAGGATGATGGGGAATTCTGGTAAACCAGGTTTATTCTCATTGCTGATTGGTCGATTCACATTCAGGATCGTCTCTGATTGGTTTAGATGGCTGATGCAGTTTTTGTTCAAAATATTGCTTTTTTTATGAAAAATTGAATAACGCATGAAGCTAGAATAAAATGTTTTTTTTAATGGAAAGAGTTAAAGTACAGTTAAAGGTATAGTTTTCCCTGCCTCGTTGTCTTCTCTCTTCCCGTTAGGATGTCTCTGGCAGATTTCCGGCAGAACTTTGATATGATGGAGGTTTGTCACCTGAGTGAAGACACACTGAGTGAAGGCGGAGTCATCAAGCCCTGGAAGTGCACATTGCATCATGGGCAATGGATGCCTCTGCAAGGTACATGATTATCAGTATTCACACACACACACACACACACACACACACACACACACACGCGTACACACACAGTGTGTGTGCGTGTGCGAGAGAGAGTGTATGTCTGAGTGTGTGTGTGTGTGTGTGTGTGTGTGTGTGTGTGTGTACAAGTTTGGCTATACTTTTGAGGGCCACTTATATTGTGAAATATTAGTTATTTACAATCACTAGGACACATTTCTCAATACTTGGGTCTCTTTTTTAAAAAACTTTTTACACAGTGCAGTATTGAGAAATGTGTGCTAGTGAATGTTAAAAACTGTAAAGACATTGTACTAGTCCTCACTAGTTAATCAGCCTACGGTAGTGTTATCTGATATAAACCCAATGGAAATGTCATATAATGATACAAATGTGTGTGTGTGTGTGTGTGTGTGTGTAGTGCCACCTCAGTTTAATCTGACCCTGTTGGAGGAGGACGACGACCCCAGTGACCCTGAACTAACGTGTTCATTCCTGTTGGCGCTCATGCCGAAACACACTCGTCAGAGAGGAATTCTGTTCCCCATCGGCCTGGATGTTTACAAGGTAACCTGTTTCACGCTTCTGAAGTGTTTGCTGTTGGACAGGTAGCTTTGTGCAATTTCTGTGAGTCACAGTGCGCTGCTCTATATCCACGGGCTTCTTCAAACAAAGAACTGTTGACTGTATTAAAAATTATATTAAATATATTCTTCTACCATTTATATGTGAATATATAGTAAAGTGTCATTTATTCCTGTGATTAAAGCTGAATTTATTAGATGATAAATACAGTAAAACAGTATAATATTATATCAGTGTAAAACAGCTGTTTCTATGTGAATATATAGTAAAGTGTCATTTATTCCTGTGATTAAAGCTGAATTTATTAGATGATAAATACAGTAAAACAGTGTAATATTATATCAGTGTAAAACAGCTGTTTTCTATGTGAATATATAGTAAAGTGTCATTTATTCCTGTGATTAAAGCTGAATTTATTAGATGATAAATACAGTAAAACAGTGTAATATTATATCAGTGTAAAACAGCTGTTTTCTATGTGAATATATAGTAAAGTGTCATTTATTCCTGTGATTAAAGCTGAATTTATTAGATGATAAATACAGTAAAACAGTGTAATATTATATCAGTGTAAAACAGCTGTTTTCTATGTGAATATATCGTAAAGTGTCATTTATTCCTGTGATTAAAGCTGAATTTATTAGATGATAAATACAGTAAAACAGTGTAATATTATATCAGTGTAAAACAGCTGTTTTCTATGTGAATATATAGTAAAGTGTCATTTATTCCTGTGATTAAAGCTGAATTTATTAGATGATAAATACAGTAAAACAGTGTAATATTATATCAGTGTAAAACAGCTGTTTTCTATGTGAATATATCGTAAAGTGTCATTTATTCCTGTGATTAAAGCTGAATTTATTAGATGATAAATACAGTAAAACAGTATAATATTATATCAGTGTAAAACAGCTGTTTCTATGTGAATATATAGTAAAGTGTCATTTATTCCTGTGATTAAAGCTGAATTTATTAGATGATAAATACAGTAAAACAGTGTAATATTATATCAGTGTAAAACAGCTGTTTTCTATGTGAATATATAGTAAAGTGTCATTTATTCCTGTGATTAAAGCTGAATTTATTAGATGATAAATACAGTAAAACAGTGTAATATTATATCAGTGTAAAACAGCTGTTTTCTATGTGAATATATAGTAAAGTGTCATTTATTCCTGTGATTAAAGCTGAATTTATTAGATGATAAATACAGTAAAACAGTGTAATATTATATCAGTGTAAAACAGCTGTTTTCTATGTGAATATATCGTAAAGTGTCATTTATTCCTGTGATTAAAGCTGAATTTATTAGATGATAAATACAGTAAAACAGTGTAATATTACTATTCACTATAGTAATATTAATATTAATAATAATATTCACTATAGAAAAACTGTTCTTTGAAATTGTACAAATATTTCACACTATTACTGTTTTTACTGTATTGTGATCAAATAAATAGAGAATTGGTGAGCAGAAGAGACTTTAAATAATCATAGTTATTCCAAACCTTTTTTTCAGTAGTGACTATATTATAATAATATGAAATGTAGAGTTTCTGACATGATTAGAGTATATCGGTGTCTCTCTGAACTGTGTCTGGTGTTTGTGATCAGGCGCGATCCGAGCGTGACTTCCTCTCCTCTCGGGACGTGTCTCTGCTCAGTCCAGTGCTCAGCACCATTAAAGAACACGATTACGTCCCGCGGCGGGAGCTGGTGTTGCGCGGTCGCCTGGCACCGGGTCATTACATCATCATTCCCTCCACTAAAGAGACCAATCAGGTGGGAGAATTCCTCCTGAGAGTCCTGTGCGAGAAAGGAAACAGCACCAAGTGAGTGATGCTCAGCATATGCAAGAACATCGCACACGTGATCTCCTAAACACCTCAGGTCACAGCAGAGGCGTTCAATAAAGACTCTTTGGGTGAACAGACCCGCTAATATAAACCACGCCGCAGATTCTGTCTTACATTTACTGCCATTAAAACTCAAAAATCTCGGTTTGAACTCAAATATTTCACAAGAGAAAATAATCTGAGCTGCAGTGTTATTTTAGTATTATATACTATTATATTATTTTTTATTATGTTAAATGTTAAATTTAGTTGGTTTTACTAAGTTTGTAATGTGCTTTTTTTACTTTTCATTAGTGTTCTTTCACTCTATTTAGCTTTAAATAATTGCTATTTTTAGTCTAGTTTTAGTTGAGTAATTTTAGTACTTTCACTTATTTTATTTTATTTTCCAAGGCAATGTTTCTAATTGTCATTGAAGTTTAATTTTGTCTAATATTTACTAATATGTTTTATTATTATTTCAGCAATACTTCCATTAACAAATGTTTTTTTAATAGTTTAAAGGTTTTAGTTACCCTTAAGAAAACGAAGATTATTCAATATAACTTAAGTATACTTTTTACGAAAGTATATGTTTAGTCTACATTATATGTGTGTCTCAGAATTGCACTTACATAAAATAAATAAAAAGAAAGCATGAAGCTAGAATAAAATGTTTTTAAAGTAGAAAGAGTTAAAGGTATATTTCAAGTATAAAAATGAATGCCTAAATAGTAGTAGTATACTTAAAGTGCAAAAATAATATATACGTAGTAAAGTAAAAGTATGATGTTATATTCACTTAAATAAAACCTACAAGTACACTTAAATATTAAACTACTAATCTAGTAGTTTACTAAGAGTGTACTTTAAAGTGAACTCATAAACTAAAAAATTTACTAAAAGTACTGCTTAGTAAACTATCAGTACACTTATAAGTTTACTTATGGATGCCATAGAAATGAGAAACATAGTTGTGTACTCAATTTTTACTACTTTTACACTCAAAGTATACTTAATAGTATACTAATATACACTAAAAAGTGGGCCAATTTAGAACCAACCAGTACTGAAACAGTCACTTACAATGTTATGTCTAGTACATTGATGTTAGTGTACTTACTACTTAAATTATACTTGAATTTTACTTAAGTTTACTGAAAATAATCTTATAAGCTCTATAATCTTTTATTTTTATACTTTCCCATGGGAATAACACTTTATTTATTTTTTACATTTTTATTTTTTTACAGTTTCATAAATCACAGCATTGCCTAACTATATATAACTGTGTACGTGTACGTGTGTGTGTGTGTGTGTGTGTGTGTGTGTGTGTGTTTGCAGAGCTGCTGTGAGACCAGGAATAGATGGAAAATTACCTACACCGGTAAAACTGAGACATTTACTGCATCTACCCTTCTGAAAAAGAGGTTTATTTTATTATAAACTAATAAAGGGATATAATGGAGGGACTGAGGGGGGAACTGGCGAACGTTCAAACTAATTTTAATATAAAAATAAACCACTATAAAATTAATGGCAGCTGCCCCTCACAGCCCACACGAAACTAAAATGTAAAGGCCCGGACCTCTCTTGTTCTTCACTGGCGTCGCTCCTCCGTTTATGCTTCCACTCCTTTGTGAGATATGAGTTGCATCATCACTCAAGCCACAGCCCTCGCCCCCGCCCTGCTCGCCACAATAAGCTACTCAAGCAATAGATTAAACAATGCCAAGCCAAGAATACTTGATTATGTAAAAATACAGTAATACCTTGAGATACGAGCATAATCCGTTCCAGAACGAGCTCGTAGCTCGAGTTGCTCGTATCTCAAATCATTTTTTCCCATAAGAAATAACAGAAATCAAATTAATCCGTTCCTGCCCTCCAAAAAAACTCTCTTATTAGTGCTAATAACAATGGAAAAAAACATGTTTTTAATTGCTATAGACACACACACACACAAAAAATTATAGTATATAAGAATTACTGTGATATAAAATAAAATTTTGTTTTAATTATGAGTTTTTACCTTCGAGTAGCTACTACCTTACAGTAGCGGCTAATGGCGGCATATGCAGAGGAGGAGCAGGAGGGATTACATAAATTACGTAGATAACGCAAACACAATACAGAAGTGTAGTGTTTCTTCCCGTGTTGTGTATTGGATATCCTCAGAAGCTCATATTTATTATTATTGAACACTCATAACTCGTGCTGCTCCCAGCTTAATACTCGTGAATCATTCGTCTCCCCCGGTAACCCCCGCTGTAAAACCAAGCTGCCTCTAGTGGAGATCATATGCAATTACCTCATGAATGTATATAACACACACCACAGGAAGACTCGCGGGAGATGCTTATTGAAGTCGACGAACACGTGAAGTGAACGAGTGAGGAGCTTGAGCTGCTCCGAGTGCTCGAACACCTCTAGCGTCGGCGTCTGTAAGCTGCTCGTATCTCAAAACTTTACTCGTATCTCAAAACAAAAATGCTCGAATCTCGGAATACTCATATGTCGAAACGCTCATATCTCAAGGTATTACTGTATCTCGATCCAAGTAATGATAACAAGTATAGGCTGAATATACTGTCAGTAGAAGTTAAGTGCAATTTTAAGTATTTCTGCTATTTCAGTTATTTCTGAAAACTAGACTGCAAGTAAACTTTCTTGTTGTTAGTTTAAAAGAAGTGTACTAACTACACACTTGAATCAACTTCTCTTTCACAAGGGTAGTTTGATCATTTATCATCACTGGGTTCATTTAATTGCTCATTTTTAATGATTAACTTATGCATTTGTGTGTGCAGCCGACGTCTCCACGTCTCGCAGGTCTGCCGTCGACAAATGAAGCCAAAGATCTCTTCTTCAAACACTGCGTCAAGGTGAAACCTGTGTGAATGCTGAGGCTCTTGAGTTTGTGCATGCGTTTGTGCAGCTGTAATGTCAGCATGTGTCGCCGTTAGGGCTCTTACTGTCGGCCGCTGGATCTGCACAGCCTGCTGACTGAAGCCATTGCAAAGGGAGGTGAGAAAATGCTCAGCTTTACATCTATTTACTTCTTTATTTCTGCATTTGCATTTCAATGCAAAACACTCTCCGCAGGAGAAGTCGTGTTTGCTGTTCCTCTCTCATTCCGTTATAATGCAATTCTTTTCATTCGTTCTGCAAGCGGAGTTGAAAACCATACAGGAAGTGATGCGTTAACCAGTGAGGAACTGAGCTACTTTGTTTCTTGTTTTCTGTCCGGTCAGTGTTTGCAGGCAGCGAGGCGAAACTGAGTTTGGAGCATTGCAAGAGTTTTGTGGTGCTCATGGATGTATCCTGTACTTATTTTTATTCATAATTTGAGTCGGCTATATTTGTTATTTTATATTTTGTTATTTCATAATGTTCTTTTTTTTTTTTTTACTGAATTTTTCTTTAAATTTCAGTTTTAGTGTGTATTTATTTCCAGTTAATCATTTTACTGCTTTAACTTAAAAGGTGAGTTAATTTAAAAATGAAAACGATCCCATAATTTACTCCCTCTCAAGCCGCCATAAATGTATGTGACTTTCTTCTTTCAGCCAATCACAATCAGAGTTTTATTAAATAACATTCTGGCTCTTCCAAGCTTTATAATGGGAGTGAATGGTGGAAATGCAGAGCAAAGAAGGAATTTAAAGCCTAAAACGAGAAGTTTTAAAGAGAAATGTGGGAGGAGCTTGAGTTTGTTAGTTTGAACCGCGAGAGGCGTCGACTCTCACCTGAGCTCACGCTACTCCAACATCCTATGTCATGTGTCGGGTCAGAGGTCACTTCCACCGGGACTAGACACACACACACACACACATATATGCATGGTAGTAGTCCATTCTCAGCATAGTCGTGTTTTATCTCAGTTGCCCCGGGCAAATCTGGGTGTGTGAGGTATTTTATGGTGCAATTCAAAAGAATGTAGAAGATTGGGTGGAGATCGGAATGTCACCTTAACTGCACCAATCAGAGCCAAGGAATGGGTCGCCTCGACTTGACGGAGTTCCAGGCATTGTGGGAAAAACTCAGGAAGTGGACGGTGAGGACATGTGCCTGTTTTATTGTATGTAGGGAGTGTTTTATTGCGGTGAGGTGAAGGTGAAGGAAGTGTGATTTCATGTCACATGACAAATGACATCATTGTAAAAACATTTTGTTTAAATATGTCACCAAAAAAATGGCAATTCTTTTATAATTTACCCTCATTTTGGATGAGCGCATTAGTGCCCGCCCACTTTTTTAGTGGACGTAATCCAATCAGATTTGATTTGAATTTTGATTTGATTTTGATTTGAAGCGAAAGTATTTGACAACATTGTACAAAAAGTGAACTTAACGGCTTTAATGAGAAAAAGAACTACAATCCCATGAAACATTGCGAACAGGATAATCCAGTTCAAAACAATGTAGAAATACAAGACGACTCGTTTACATATATATACGTCATTTGTGGCGCTTAATGGGAGTGGGCGGAGCTAACGTGATTTTTTTTTTTCTGGTTCTCTGATTGGTGGAATTGTCTTTCTAGCATCATGGGTAATGTAGTTTTTCACCTCGCATCCATGATTATTTTAAAACCAAGTTGAAATAATGCAGGCTGACGGCTTCAACAGAAGCAAATACCATCACTTAACATTTTAGCTAAGAGTAGGACTTTCTTTAAAAGTTTAAAAGTTATCATTCAAAAACAATTTCCTTTAATGAAGACTTTACTACCGAAACCTGACTGTTGCTTTAAGAAATGGATTAATACTCATGAATACATTTTAGATGATGATTTTGTGATTATTCACCCTTCTGTATGTGTTTTTGTAGGGTATTTTTATGACGTTTGATAAAAACAAGAACCAATCGCTGGATTATCAAGAAATCCCCCCTGCTCTGTCAGCAGCAGGTGAAACCTATGACACACACACACACACTCACGCACACACCCTATACATGCAAATGTGCTCATTGACGCAACAGTTTGTTACTGAGAATGAACACATATACACATAGGCATGATTACTCGGATGCTCTCCCACACACATCAGGTTGCAACACACCCAGCTTTCAGACGAGAAACCTGTTCATTCATCTGTTGCGTTGGAGGAATGTGTGTGTGCTGATCTGTGCTCGTCTGCTCTGGTCTAGGCATACAGGTGGATGAATTCATCCTGCAGCTCATCGGCCTGCGCTACACAGAGCCAGATATAACCGTCAGCTTCCCGGGATTCCTCTTCCTGCTCATGAAACTGGACAGCATGATGCGTAAGAGGGCAGGAGTTCCAACACACAAATCAAAGTCAAATTGTTGCAAAAATTCCAAATGCAACTGTTATGAAAATTCCAAATGCATGAGTTCCATTCTTACATAAGAGGAGAGTTCTGGAATCATATTTTCTGCTCATTATGTGAAAAACATTCAAGGAAGGAAGAAAGTCCTAAGGGTTTGGACCATCATGATAGCTTTTTACTCATTTCATGGTGAAATCTACACTGTAAAACGTCTTTGTTGCCATGTATGATTATTGTAATACAGTGGAATCCGGTTATGTCGACGGCCTCGGGGGTTGCAAAAAAGCGTCGAGATAACCGATGATCGAGAAAACCAAAAGTCAATATGGCGATTTGTTTAATGAAGCGATTTGTCCCTCTTTTGTGCTGGAGATATCAGGGTTCGGCGACATAAAAGAATCGACATAACCAAAAAGAAAATACTAAGACAAATAGGGAGTTTGGTGGTTCCACTTCAAAAACGTCGACATAATAGGATTGGCGAGTTAACTGACACTCTTTAGAAAATACTATTAACTTCAGAATTTATTCAGCGTTGCGAATAAAAATAAAAGGAATATTGCACAAAACATCAAGCAAGTATTGCAGTGTTTCCATCCGAAGTGTTTAAGAGAATAAAATCAGTTCCTGGGAAATTGGTGCAAAATATCTTTTTACACAGAATGTGTTCAGAAATCGGTGCATGGAAACATTTTTATTTTGTATATTGGCATTGGATTTATTTCACAACTCAAACTCTATCCTGGATTGATTTTTTTCATCTAGTTTGCCTCAATGAACAGATAAAACCCCCACTCTTCTGAAAAACCCCCACTGACTCAAACACAATCAGAGTCACTCAAACTCACAATGTTACTAGCAGCTGAGCGAAAATAGTGTCTGCATTAATGCTTTTGAAGTGTATGAATGGCATTGCATAAAAAACGATATTTTTTTAAATCAAAGCATTTATATAAAATAAAAATGGATATTTGCACTGTTATATAGCATCTAAATGCACTATAAAAATAGCAATGTTTTCTTTGCAGTAAGTGTAAAGTAGTAATTCGATGCTATTTAAACTTTGCACATCAGTGTTGCTGTATGTTTAAACAGATTGCAATAATTAGATAGAAAATAAATTATTATATTCATAAAAATTATTATATTATACTGGGACAATGAGGCCCTGTCAACACACACCCCTAATCCTAACCATAAACACTTTATTTCTGATTTTCTAATTTTTTATGATGGGAAAAGGAAGTTTTGGTGGTGCTGTTTGCACTTAATGTGCTTAGAAAATAATTAATGTTTCATGCATAACGTCAGGAAAAGAAGTATGCAAGGTTTTAATGATAAAATGAGAAATATGCTGTTTAGAAGTATTTGGACTCCACTTAAGTATTGAGCTACACTTAAAAGTGTCCCACACTGTTGTTTGTGTGTTTCAGGCAAGTTTCAGTCCTTTGATATGACGGGAATGGGAATGATTTCAGTGAACTGCAGACAGGTAAAAACATGAAACACATGAGCTTCTTAATTCTTCTGAACCGCACGACTGACAGTTATTCTCCTGTGAAAAATGTGACTCGTTAACTGTGCGTCAAATGCATATTTATGCGTTTGTTTCCTCTTGATTTGTAGTTTCTCCACATGACCATGTACAACTGATTCCAGACCAGCTCCAGCTCTTCTTTAGACGCGGATTGATCCAGGACTTGTGCTTCAACACTCAGAGATATGATGCAAAACTCCTGCGTCTGATTCTCCTCTCACTTCAGGAATTTGCTTAATAAATGTTATTATGTTTGCATATATAATAAATACTGCAATACTCCATAAACAACAGGAATTATCAGTTTTGATTTCATAGTGGCTTTAAACGAAACCAAATGTTCCAGATTTTGCTCGCATGAATAATCTTTGAATGTGTTGTTCCTGTTTCTCCGGACTCATGTTCTGCTAATATTAATCATAGTGAGAACTTTTAAGCGCACACATGCCAGATAATGAAATATGTGTGCAGTTCGGGACACTTACATAAGCTTTGGGTCTGTAAAATGTCCCAGCTATGATTTTAACATGCTTTGAATTGCAAAATAGTGAGTGTTTCAAATAAGCAACTGATTTGTATTTGCATAATACAGATTTGCTATCAATAAAGATCAAAATCAATAGGGGTGTGTGAGTGTGATGCGGTTTAAAACTCATCTTTTGGGTTTTATAATGAATGTAAACAGCAGTGTATGGTTGACACTCTCGTCTGTCGGATGTCGACCCGCTTCACGTCCCCGTTGGCAGACGCCATGCAATTTTAATGTTAGGTTTAAGCAGCTTATATCTGCCAGAGAACCAGACCAGTTTAACCACAGTGAGTTTAAGTCATACACACACACACACACACACACACACCAAACAATAGCTACTAGAAATGTATAGAGTGGAATTTAAATGAAGGTTAGAAAAACAACACAAGCGGTTGGTGAGTGTTTGGTGGAAAGTGTATGAATAATACATTCACTCTTTCTGTTTGTGTGAGTGTGTAAAGTTAGAGGATACAGGATACACTGATGAACAACACAACAATAAGTGTCTATGAATGTACATTTGCTGAGAACTTTGGTATGTAGATATAGTAATACATTTAGTTATATCCACATAATATATAAAATATATTTATACAATATACTGTAATATTTACATTAAAATACCTAAATAAATGATAAATAATATATCTATCTATCCCATTTGTATGTGCATATAGATGTATACAAGTATGTAAATATATATGCATACATATGTGTGTGTGTGTGTGTATATATATATGTGTGTGTGTGTGTGTGTGTGTGTGTGTGTGTGTGTGTGTGTGAAATCTGAAAGTGACTTTGAAAATGGCCTTTATTATTAAATAAATAAATAAATAAATAACATTTTGATCTATATATATATATATACACACACACACACATTTATCTCCAGCCCAGATGTTGGGTTTTGAACTCTGTGAATATTTTCATATAACATGAACAAATTCCCATTTTCTAATCTAAAAATACTCGGCCCTTTCCTCTTATCCAATCGCAGAAGCCCACAAAGTTCGTGGGCGGAGCCGAGCTCGGATCTCTTCAGAATAAGCGAAGCACTCTTTTAAATATTCATGAGTTTCCCGGGCCTACCACCTCCTCTCAGTGGGAGCGGCGCGACTCTCCTACTCCATTTTTTCGTCAGAAGGGTGGAGGAACGCACTTTCGGCGCGGATCCTGTCAGTCCACGCAGCGGATACTTCACACCGAGCGACAAACACTTCGAGAGCGATCACTGCAGTCTGATTCCTTCTCGTTTGCGGTTAGGAACAGTCGATTAGGTGCCCTTTCGGGTTTCTGACATGGTAGATTACCACGCTGCTAATAATCAAACACATTATTCGTCCGGCGGTCAACTGAGCTACATGGAGCAGGAGAACGATTGGGATCGGGACCTTCTACTGGACCCGGCCTGGGAGAAGCAGCAGAGGAAGGTGAGAGGTTCTGCCGGACCGGGGGCCGCCGCAGGGGCCTGTGTTACGAGCACGGGGCGAGTGGGTAACGCGTTTTAAAACGGCGCGCTTCGAATGTTACAATGTTTCGCGCGTTTCGAACGTTCCGGCGTTACAATGTTTCAGGCGCGCGTGCGTGTGAGCCATACATTGTAACGCTGAACCTGTTTTGCCAGAGTGACTTTCATTCGCTGTTTTTTCTCAAAGCGACATTCACACTCCTAGTTCCAGCCAGACATCCGGATTTAAAATGGCAGTAGCTGTAGATATCAGCGCACGGGAGCTTAAAATAGCGCTTTCTGGACTTTATCTGCTGTTCTGGACAGGAAAGATAAGCTTAGAAAGAAGAAATGAATTCAGACTCGGGCATGATTTTGAGGAATGCTCTGGGGTTCAATGGCGTTTTTTTTTTTGGGTGTGTGTCTTTAGGGCAAAGACTGGCTGGACTGGTGTGTGACAGACAGGCTTTCGGATTAGTTTTTACAGAGAGTTTGAGAAAGGAAGGTTAAAGTTTGATGGGAGCGGTGAGCAATGATTAACCCACCGGAGCCCCACAGAAACACATCACACATTCACAGCCACCGGCCCTCAGACCCCACAGAAATGGGGCATTTTTGGGAGAAATTCGAGTGGAGGAGGAGATTGACTGACTGAATTCTTGAGCTCCCCTCCCCCTTTTGTACTTGTTTTGTTACTTGTGAGGCCAAATTCTTGTAAACCATTCCAGTGGTTGCCCGCTAACTAAAGTATAATACAGTTTGATACTCTTTGCCAATGTCTATTGCTGTATATCATGCGTATCACATCTGTCTCTTTGACTCTAAAGGGCAAAACCAGCCATAAAAACACACACCACCTTGGAGAAATCTGGTTGGTTGAGTTGTTTTTGGAAGGTGGAGTTTTAGAGAGTTTAATTATTTTTGTTGTCTCATGCTATGTTATGCATGATATTCACAGCCATTAGTATCTAAATGTGCAGGATGCAAAGAGCAGAGTGCGTGGTAGACCTCGTTCAGCAATGCAATTTGCTTTGACCTTCCATTTCCAGAGTCTATAATTTTCTATCGTCTTAATCTTAAATGTCAAAAGATATTATGTTGTTGTCATCATAACCGGCTTGATTATAAGAGTGTAGTTTCTGCACTAAATAGAGTTGTGAAAATAAAGAGTTTCACTTTCCGATTATCTGTTATTGGTTAGACAATCCGGTCCCTCCCAAAATGCACATATTTGCAATTCTTGGTTCAAACTTCTCCTTTAAGAACAATAGCTATGTGAGATTTCCACGAGTCTGCATGTTTCAGGGAGCGTCACTCCTTCCTCCATTCCTCATTGGTTGTAAAGTGACATCTTGGCTCTGGAATGTGTTGCGTGTTTATGTTGATGGACCGAAGTTCGCTTGTGTTTAGCAAACCAACGCATCTTTATAAAACCCCACACTGAGTTTCATTACTGAGTCTCATTGCGCCGCTGCCTCTTCCGCTCGACCGAAACAAGGCGTGTGGAATCATACCCAAGTCATCCCTTTATCCGTGACAGACTTGAAATTACTCCCCAACGAATGCCAAACGCCCTGTGACCAGCTAAGACTTGCCTCTCGCTCCACCCAAAGTGTATAAAAGGTCATTTCAGTCTCCATTGAACAGTTTGTTTGAGCAGATATGAATGGAAACTAAATGAGTAAAGTTCATCAATGAACTTTAAAGTTGGCTTGAGGAAGCCGGCCCAGAAAGTAGTTTTAATAGCTTTTAGTTAGGGTTAGCTTGAATTAATGTGAAAAAAATTAATGTTAACTAATAATTAACTAATTTATCTTGCATGACACAAGCAAGATTAAACGTGAATTAGCATGTCGCAAGCAAGATTTAACATTATCATGTCAACTAGGAAGATTTAACAAGTCGCTAACAAGATTTAACGTGAATTAGCATGTCGCTAACAAGATTTAGTAATGACTAACATGTCGTTAGCGAGATTTAGCATTAATTTGAAAGTCGTTGGAAAAATTTAACATTCATTAGCAGGTTGCTAACGAGATTTAATGTGAATTTGCATGTCGTTAGCAATATATATTGTTAATTAGCAAGTCGTTAGCAAGATATAACGTGAATTAGCATGTCGCTAATGAATTTTACCGTGAATTGCCTTGTCATAGTCAGATTTAGTATGAATTAGCATGTCTTTAGTGAGATTTAACGTGAATTTGCATGTCGCTAGCAATATATCGTTAATTAGCAAGTCATTTGCAAGATTTAACGTGAATTAACATGTCGCTAACAAATTTTACCGTGAATTACCTTGTCGTAGTCAGATTTAGTGTGGATTATCATGTCTCTAGTGAGATTTAACATGAACTAGCATGTTGCTATCGAGATTTAACATAAATTAACGTTGTTAGCGAGATTTAATGGTAATTAGCATGTTTGTAAGATTTAGCATTAATTACCATGTCCCTGGCGACATTTGACGTTAATTAGCATATCGCTAGCGAGATTTAACATTGACTAGCATGTCACTAGCGTGATTTGGTAAGTTAGCTAGCATGTCTATGAATGGAAATAAGATGCCGTGATTTAAGTGACGGTGTTCTTGTGTAGATGAGCTTGAATCAGTCCAGTGGGGTTTGATTGGAGGCGTCAGGAGCCGTAGTTTTGGCATTCTCACACTTACTGGTGCAAATGTTATCTAGTATAAAACATTAAGTTTAAACCATCTCCAGTAGCTTTTCTGCTCCCATACCCCCATCAAACTCTTCCAGAGTTTGTGATGAGCATCCGTGTCTGTTGTTTATTATAAACAGATGATTTTGACTCAATTCTGATTGAATGAACCGCATCCTGAACTCCTACCAAATTGTCATGTTGCTTGCCAACAGTGGAAAGACTGCATTACTTGGTGTAAGATTTATTTTTTCTGATTAATATTATATATAATTGTAAATCTGATCAACATTGTTGTCTTTGATTGCAATTCAAAAGTGTTTATTGTCGTATGCGCAATGAAATTCTTACTTTGCCGTCCACCATAAATGTCATGAAATAAGTAAAAGCATCTAGATAATAATAATAAAAAAAAATAAAAATAAAAGCAATAAAGTGAAAAATGTTCAAATCATTAATAATAAAATAAATACATTAAATGAAACCAATAATAAAAGCAATAAAGTGAAATAAATTATTCCAATATGATGTTGGAATCAAAGTAATAAGCCACTTTTATTATACTTTTGAAGTTATAGTGATATTTTATTCTGTCTTATCTTTCCTGTAGCTCAAACAGCAGAGTGTGGCGCTTGCAACACTAAGGTCATGGGTTCGATTCCTAGAGAAAGCAAGAACTGATTATAAGTCAATGTGTTTCTTGAATGCAATGCAAGCTGCTTTGCATGAATGTAAATATAAGTGTGTTTTAATGAATATTTGTTGTTTTGACCCTTGGCTAAAAGATTTAGACCTTTTACATGTAATTCATTAATTTTAATGCACAGCCTGGAGTTGATTTACTGCTCCGTTAGGGCTAACGAAATAAGGGTTTCAGAGCACCAGTAACATTTCCCGAATAAAAACCCTTGAATCGTTGAATGGAAGGCGTTGTTGTTTGAAGAGCGCTGTGGATTTGTTAGCACGTCTGGCTCGGAGTAAAGGTCTCTCTCTATCTTTGTGTGATTGTGTCTGTTTAAAGTCTTACAGACCTGAAAGGAGTAAATGCAATCCACTCGCATGTTTCTAGGCTATGCATCGACTAGACTAGACTCGAGCTTCTGTTCCAGAGGCCGCGTTCCTCTATAAAACAGTGGGATTCGTTCTCAGAAGTTCAGCACATTGGCTCCGCTCCAAGCCCTGGTCGGTTGCTGTCGTCTACTATCTAAATACACAGCTGACGTCTCACGTTAACCTCATAAGGGACTATTTTTTGAGTGTTCCTGCAACTCATGCAAAGAAGTGGCATCTAAATGCACTAAATTATTTTTTTTTTCCCATTTGCTTATAATTGATGATTGGATGATTTGTACATCTAGTAAGAACTAGCTTTGAGCTTTCCTCTAGCTCAAACTGTAGAGAGTTTCTTGAATGCAATGCGAGTCTCTTTGGATAGAAGCGTCTTGTAAATGCATGAGTGTAAAACGCTTCAATTTCATTGGTTGTTATTTGAAGTGTAAATTACTAGCAATATGAGTGAAAATTATTTAAATGTAAGTCCTACAGCGTTTTTTGTGTGCGTGTTATGCTCCGGCAACAAACTTAAATTGATTTAACGTTTGGCATTGTCATGCAACTAAGTCTAATAATTGTACACACACGCACATTGGGAAAAATAATGTTTTGTTGTTGTTGTTTTTTTTAGTATTACATGCAATAAGATTTCTAATTCTTCCTGGAAGTCGTTGGTCATGTGATCCAGGGTGACCAGTCCTCATGATTCACTTATAAGTTTGCGAGAGCTTTGAGTTGATGTATAAACAGAAGTTGCACACATTTTCGTCATGCATTTCAGTTTAAATGAGTAAAATGGCGAATGATTGACGACCCAAAGAAGAGATGACGAGTGATTGACATAAACGCTTTTTATGGTGTGGCTATCGAGCTAGTCTTGCCTCACGGTCGCCGTCCTGTCAGCGAGTTTAGGAGTTTGAGTGACTCATTGATTGTGTTTTTAAGAGTGGGGGGGGGGGGGGGGGGGGGGGGGGGGGGGGGGGGGGGGTTATCTGTTTTGAAGGGTACGAATTTTGACAAACTTGAACAATTAATCCAGGATTGAGTTCGAGTTGTGAAAGGTCAGATGTACTTCAATTAAACAGAAAAGCATCTGTAGTCTCGATGGATTTACCCGACACTGAGTATCGCAGTAACGATGTCTTTGGACGTAAGATTGAATTCCCTTGATTAAAGTCCCAATCTTGATTCACCCTTGGTCTTTTGGGCTTGCAGAAGATGCATTTGGTTATCACTTTCGGTTCATCATGATATTCTGAGTAAACACAACGTTTCTGATTTCTGAAGCGTAAATGCGTAAATTCTCATTTATAAAAGTTTACGTGCACCCAAAAGGCAAAAATGGCATACGGCAAAAAATATTCCGATTTATAAAACCTCACCATCTGTGTCGCCTCAAAGTTAGCTTAAAGGTGCGCACATTCTCCCGTCAAGTTTGTTTTTTTATAGACCACAACCTTTGCGTGGAAACTGGCGTACGTATGTTTCCAGTCCCGTTTTGTGCGTACGCACGCTTTATAAATGAGACCCCAGAAGTCCAAAGCTAAATGTAGGGACCCTGATCTCATGACCTCAGTGTCACCGAACATTTCCCCCCCCCCGAGTTAGAGCTTATAAACGCAAACTAGCGCATAGATTCTCGTATGAACCAGACTTAATTTCAAAACCCGTTGACTTTAGGATGAAGGAAATGGATCCAGAATGATTGTGCATCAAAACTTCATCATCCCTTCAGCTCTCAGTTTGTGCTTCCTGTGTGCTTCAGGCTAACAATGCATGGTGTGATAAACTCTATCGCACTTTTGCTGCCTGTGTAGAGCACTTCAAAATAACGACTTCTCCTTAAAAGGAAGTTGTCGATGTAGGCAGTGCACATGCTTACTAAACTTTAGTGTGGATTTGTGTAACCGGGGCGAAATACACCGGTAAAACTGCATGTGCAAATGTTGCATCAGTGAAGATGACAAGCAAAACTACAGCAGTAATTGACTTATTAGAGGAATCATGAAGACTTCTTGATCATCCTAAACCCGTAGATGGCCTTCTCACTCACTTTGACTTGCTGTCTGTTTTTTTCACCATTTCACACGCGTTTAGTGTATCCGCTGTGGTTTAGTGTGAAGAACGGTCGTCTTATTTTTTTGTGTCTCAGCTCTTCACGGCATGTTTTCTGCTAATGAGATGAGAAGTGCATGTCTATACGTGTGAGTTCCTGTTCAGAAGCTGCACTGCATGCGTCTGCTCCGTTTCTTATAATGCTTCATTGTTTGTACTTGCATGTCGATGGAAAAAAGTGCATAATCAAATCCCACTGCCCATGTGTTGTTTTTCCATGCATGACGACTCTTCCTGTTACAAATGAGGAGCTGCTTGCAAATTAATCTGTGGCGATGGCAAATTATTTATTTTAAGGTCCTCACTAAAACACCCGCCAAAATAAAGGTTTGGCTTAAAAGTGTGTCGCAATATATTTCTGTCACAATTTTTCAAGTTAAAGCGAAGCTTAGTTTTGAAGCTCTCTTGGATTCTGCGTTAATGAACTTGAGATGAAGTTCATGTCCTCATGTAGTGCTTCACAAAAATAATCCCTCCATTCATGTAGAATACAAAAAATTAAGTAGCCTATCTTCACAGACGCTAGTCCATATCAAGATTTGAGTCGGTGCACAGCCCTAAATTCCCTGACTGGACTTCATGATTCAGTCTGTGTTTTGTTTCATATCATGGCAATCATAGAAGCTCAACACATGGACAGAGAGTCAGTGTGTGTATTAATATCTGCGAAAGCCCAGACTTCAGTGTGTCCACCAGGTCACTGAATGAAAAGCTTGACCGTGAGTCCGAGTCACTGTCGCGGTAATCCAGTTTGGGATCATTCTAATAGGTGTTTGGACCCGGTTCAGGTGTGTCCCAGTGAAAACAGTGGACGAGGATAAAGGCGGTTACGCTAAGAGGCATTATGAGGTCACGGAGGGCGTTGCATCACCTGACCTACTTCAATCTCGCACAAGCCTTAAAGATGCTGCAATCAGATCTACCTGTTTTATGATTACAGATGAGCGGTTTAATGTAAACAGAATAATGATTTTTCCCAGTACAGACAATACAGGCATTTTGAGTTATTAATCATATTTCTTGAGGAACGGCTCTTCTCTGAAACCGTTTTCATGATTCAAACGTCTTGAATTGTAACTTTTAGAGTCGTTATAAATGAGCTGAAATTCTGTTTCGGTGTATTTATTATTTAATATAAAAGAAAAACATTGGTTTCCAGGCATGGAAAAGTAATATGTTGTTTCTATAGACAGTAATGCGCTGTTGGATAACAGCATCTTCGTCCTCGGGGGAACTTGATTCCTTACAAAGCGCTCCGACTCATATTGCAGGACTCTTCTTGTTACACTAGTGACATCTAATTGTAGTTTTTTTTAAGCCGTTATATCCAGGGTAGAGTCAAATATTAAAATCATCACGTTTTCCTGCATTTGTGGGAACTCCGCTCTGGTTCAGATGCATGATGATGGCTAATAAAGTTTAACCTACTTCCTGTTTTCCTTCCTGGTTATCTCTGTGATGTCATATGTAAATGAGTTCTGATGTCAGCACTCGGCGTTCCCTCGTGAGTCTGTGGAAGCGGAGAGATCGGGAACTGATCCTTCTCTCCTTGTGCAGGGCAGTTTTCCTGGCCCGTCGCTCACGGGGCGGCTGGACAAGCTCATGCTGAATCAGACGCCGTAATATCCTTATTTGACATTAAAACTAAAATCATTAGAAAAATAAATGCTAATAAACATGAACACAAATTAAAGAACATATAAAATAATGAACTGATTGTATATAATAATTTCTGATTTTATATTCTAAAATAACTAAAACTTAAGAACCATAGACATTGAAAAACAAAAACAAAACTACTAATTCAAAATCTGTAATTGTATATTAATGATTCTTGTTTCAAATATACAATCGGTCAAAAACAAGCAATTTCATTCATTTTAAGGAAATGAAACCTACTTTAATACATTGAGACTTTGAGAGGAAATTTGCTGTACACTCACTGTAATGCAAAAAATCATGCGTTTGCTTTTCTCACATGCATGAAGTGACGCCTCATAAATACCCAAAGCTAAAAACAGGAATGCATTTGTTGACTACTTCAGTTAACATGAATTAATGAGCAATACTTCAGCATTTGTTAATCGAAATGAATCTTAATTTCAACATTTACTAATGCAGTATTAATTTCAAACGCTGTATTTGTTAACCATTTTTTATTAACAAATGTATTGTTCATGTTAGTTAATACAGTAACTAATGAAACTTGTAAAATAAAAACAAATTAACAAGCTAATTCAAAAGATGTAATAGTGCATCAATGATACTACTATGATTTCTTCCAAATATAGTACATTAAAAAAATATTGAAGTGAAACCTACTTTAGGACATTGAGGTTTTGCTTCATGCCTGAACTGCTCATTTCTTCCCAAATTATTTTTGCTGTAATGCAATTTGAGTCTTTTCTTTTGCATCTTTTCCTTCGCACTCATGAAAACCCATTTGAAGAAAGAAAAGAAGAAATCACTAAATTAGCTTTATTTTATTTTGGGTTTCATGAGACTCTTAGTTTTGGGTCGTTCTTGGTTTTACGTTTATATAAAATTGCCATGTTTTTGCTCATTCTTCTCCTGGTCCCGTCCGATCATCTTATTTACCGCATGTTTTTGTTGTTAGCACACGATAAGATGCGCCGGACACTTTCACTGACGTTCTCTTTGTGTCTAATGTCCTGCGCTGCACTAAAAGCTCTTAAGTGCGGCGGCTCAGACAAAAGACTGTCCTCTAAAGAGGATTAGAGCCTGGCTTCACCTAGTTTACCATCTGAACTATACGTTTCTGCATCACAGATGTTTTGATCCTTTGTTTGGTCGGGTGGATCCTGGAGGGTGTTTAGCACTTGCGGTGAAATCTTTATCGGGCAAGTGTAGGGTGAGGGGTACATTTATAGTCATGTTACCCATCATAAACCCAGTTTAACGGGTGGGCTGTTGCCCCGAGGGCGTTATAATCTATTGTGATTGTCTCGCTAGTATCGTAAAGCCACACTTTTCTCCGTGCAATTTGTGGTCCGCTTTTCAGGATATACAACAAGTGACGACAAAAATCACTCAAGAACATTTTCATTCACCGTTCCTTGCTGGTGCACACACTTAAATATATATCCTTTATTCTCCAGGCTTGTACTACTAGTATGTGTAATGTTTGAAACATTGTATTGTAAGCACTCTTATGTACTTCTGTAATTTCATGATGAATCGCTTTGTCTTCCTCAAATTTTAAGTTGCTTTGGATAAAAGCGTCTGTTAAATGTAAAAATGTTCCAAGACATGGAAAGGGGTCAATATTTCTTGCGGTTCACTTATATTAATAGATTTTTGCGCACGCACAAAAAAGAATATGGAAAACAATTTTGATTGAATTCGTTTTTAAGGGACGGCTACTTTTATGATTGCGTAGGAAACCGTATCAAGGGCCACTCGCTATTGGACACAAATTACCTTTTTGAAAATGTTGGCAATTTCTATGTACTAACATTTAAATTAGTCTTTTAATACAGTGTACTTGTATTTTAAAAAACCTGCACAAGTACATGGCAATTAAAGACAGTTGATATAAAGTGACCACGTTATCTAAAACTTTAATTTACAGAAAAAACCCATTATGAAATCAATTATTTGTTTTCCACTATCCGTCAACTAAAGTTACTTTACGAACTCTCCGTCACACTGAGCCTCATTTACAAAACAATCTGTTGTCAAATGCTCCGAACAAACATCTAATCCTCTGACGTGATCTGACGCCATTAAAATAAACCGTCCACTTGTTTCAAGCGCTGGAATCCTTCTGAAGTCTGCAGACACAAACAAGCAGTTTAAACTAGACAAAGTGAACTCTTTCCCTCTTCCATTTGTCCTGTTGTCGACAGACTCGAGTGCGTGGAGAACGTGGATCTGCGTTAGAATCAGTGTAGACAGCATCAGTGATTATAATGGGTTCTGTTTGCTTTTGTCCCTCCCATCCAGTGCAGGCAAATGTCCGTGGGCGGGGGCTGTGCTGCGACGATGTGCAACTCTTCGTTGATGTGAAGCAATCATATGCAAATGTGTTTGCCTGTGTGACATCACACATCCCACAATATCAAAATGAGCCGTTTGTAGAGTTTGATTTAATAACTGCTTTATTTATAAAGAGTAGGGTGTTTTAAGCTTTGAAGCTTGCAGGATGTTTATGCTTTATTTCAAAAGGCAAATCTGATTTCTCATGTCATGAACCCTTGAAAACGACATTAAGAACGGGTTGATGTTTATTTCATAAACCTATATTCGTTATGGAATTTGAAAGTTCAGCTTTATTTTGCACTGCTTCCCTTTTGCTGTTTTGGAAAGCGTGAGAAAGAAAAATAATGCAGTAGTTGTTCTAAGGCACAGAGAAGTACTGTCATCCGTTTTAAACCGATACGGCTGTTTAGCTCAGGAAGTCTATAAACCCTCACCTTTGACCCTTGCAACGTGGCATATGGATTGGTTTTGAGGCTGGAGTTAAACACTTGAAAACGTTCCCTTGTTCCTCAACCCACATATATGGCTGGGGTTTTCACTGCAGATGTTTGTTCTTTTCCATTGACATCTTAAATCCAGCAGTTGCAAAACAACTTTTTGCATACCATTTCAAATTGAGACTGGATTGGCCGGCACTGACTCTATATTCGAAAGTCCCAGATGCATTCAGGGTTCAATGGTTGTTTCTCTTTCATGCTCTAGCTCGCAGGGGGAAGTTGTGGTTGTTGTGGTTTCTGTTTTGTTTCCTCTGAAGGTGTGAACTCTGATTGTTCGTGTTTTAGGGAGCATGCGACCTTGTACGTCAACTGTCTCCAGTGGAATGTAGTTACACCTGACGCATTCCCGTTTCCACCTGGCCTTAATCATTGTGGGGTCTTGGATCAGTATCTGTGCTTTCGAAGTAGAAATGTATATCGAAATATTCGATATCTAAATGTTTTTAATAGGCTACCGTTACGATTTACGCACGTATTGCAATATTACATTGCATGTGAAATGTCAAACACGGTAGCGCACGTTGCATTTGCCTGCTCTGGTTATTAGAGGAAGGCTTGGCTCTCGGTTTGGTGGGGTAACTCTTGACCTGACTGGTTTAGCTGGTCAGTTTTCTGCATTCTTCTTATCTTCTGCTTTAGGTCAATGAGTGCAAGACGTGCTCAAATGCTGGAAGGTTCGCTGAATTCAGGTGGACTTTTTGTAGAGGGACATCCAAGGAAATAACTTGACTTTAGAGTCAGTAAAGTGAGGAATCGCCATGTTGCAAAATTTAGTGGAGGGATTGAATCAAAGGAGGAGAAATGAAAGCGAAGAACGTGGCAGACTCTACCGCCATGATAGAGACTGAGCAGACGACCGCCGCTACCAAACAAACCGTGGAGGCGGGGCTTCGATGACTGACAGCACTAGCGACCAATAGCTCCTCGGCTCCTAAAGAGAAACATGTAATCCACCAATCAGCTTAAATTTCACAATTTTTAAAATATAACAGTTGAACCAGAATTGCAAATCTTTCTTGTGTCCCCGTGATGTTGATTCTCAATCGGCTGGACTCTTGCCCCCCCCCCCCCCCCATCTCAAGATGCTAGACAAATACCTGTGAGTTTGAGAAACCACAGCAGTTTCCACTTTATTGATAGCATCTTGTATGTTCTGGGGAGTTGTTGTTGTCTTGTTGCTAAATCCACCACAGAACAGGTTTTGAAAGCTAACGTGTGTGATCTTGATGTGAGAGATGTGTTAGATTGTGCAATTGTGCTCTTTTAGATGCGTGCATGGAGTAGAGATGTCCTTAAAGGGATAGTTATCCCCAAAATAAAAAACTCGTCTTTTTACGAAGTTGATGTTTTGAGGAATGTGAGCGTCCAAACAGTTTTTGGTCCTCATTGACTTTCATAGTAGTTTTTTTTTTTTATATGCTATGGAAGTCGATGGGGTTCTTGATCAACAACATTTTTCAAAACATCTTAGTTCCACAGAACAAAGAAACTCGCACAGGGTTTGGAGCAACTTTTATTTAAATTTAAATTATCGGTGTAAAGCCAGCTAGTTCTTCTGTCAGTAACTGTCCGTTTTGTCTCAGCGGTTGAAAAGATGTTGGTTTTGGAAGTTGGGTTTCATGGAAGCGCAGTTCTGGAGAAGTCATGATGGGATGTTCCCGGGGGTTTCTCCAGACCCACAGAGAGCCTGTGATGTCTTGAGACGAGCGGATCTCGGACGTGTGACGCAGATCTCGATCCTGTCGGGATGAGCGTGCAGATAATCTGCATGTTACTTCCTCTTTTTTTATTTTCTTTTTTTTTGTCGAGTTAATGATTTATTTTCTCTGTGTTCGTTCAGCTCAAACAGCAGTGTATAATTTTCAAAATAATTGAATGCATTAATATCTAGCACTTATTTTTTTGGTGTCATTTTCATCAACCGTATTGTTTAATTAAAGTAACTTTGTTACCGTCCATGTGGAGGCTATTCCGTTATTTATCCATGCATTTTAATTAAGTCAACACTCTAGCAACCATGTAGTAACCTAGTAACCACTTAGCAACTGCTCAGAACGCCATAGCAACACCCTAACAACCTGCTTCCATCATGCCAATTCAACTATGCTGGTCCGGCTTTCTCAAGCCAACTTAAGTTTGTCTCGACAAATTTATTCTCTAGTTAAGTAATGTTCTCCAACTACTTGTTTGCAAGGAAATTAATTTATTATTTTTTTTGGTAAAGAAAGTAAACGATAAGTGTACGCACGTAATACGGATCTAGATTTAGATTTAAATATAAAGAGTTTTCGGTAATGGCCATAATTTTCATATCGGTGCAACACTATTATTTTTAATTTATTGTGACATTTAGTATTTGTAGAGACTACTGACATTTGGTATAGATTTTGTGTGGGATGTGGTGTGCCACCACATCTCTTTCTCTCCCTCCCTCTCTCTCTCTCTCTCTTTCTCTCTCTCTCTCTCGCACAACCGATTGAAGTGTGTAGAAACCGATGTGGGCGAAGCCACTACACTAACAGGAAAGATGAACTCACTCCGGTTTACTTCCGCCATAACTGCATGGTTGAAACGAGCGTGTGAGAAAACATGAGTTAATGAGCGAACACACACACACACACACACACACACTGTTGAGTAATTTATATCTCAGAAAGGCCTTGTCACACCTATTGTGAAAGATTAGAATGTGTGTGTGTGTGTGGCCTTTTATATGGGTAAACACAATGTAGGTTTGATGGGCCGTCATCGGTATGTGTGTGTCAGACGGATTTAGGAGTGGATCCATGACTCAGTTTGCACTGGAATGTCTAACGTGTTTTGTAACTTAATTCATTTTATTTATACGCGTGTTTCCCATTTTTATTTAAGATTTTGTTATTTTATTATTATTTTTGAATTATATTTATTTTTTTGTTTATTTCTTGTTAAATATTTTATTGGTTTAAAAATAGATCAGATTTTTTTTATATTTCCCTTTATTATTTTTGAGTTTTTTTTTAAGTTTTAATTTATTAATTTTACCATTTTAATTTTAGTACTTGTACTAAACTATATAAAGGTTGGAAACTAACTGAAATAATGGTAATGTTGCTTTTATTTCAGTTAACAATTTGAATGTATTTGTAGTAAATGGCAGCGCTTCACTGACAGGAAAGGTGTGTGTGTGTGTGTGTGTGGTCCTACTGAAATGACTGTTTGGTTAACCGTTTCTCTGTATTGCACACACTCGTCTGTCTTGTCCCGCTCGGGCCGATGTGCTCACACAGGAACAGGAAGTTGGGCAGAAGTTGGAGAGAATAGCAGTTTATTTTTTTGCTGCCTCATTGTCAGTGTCCCGGCTACAGGGGGGCGGGGGTTCATATTTCACATTCCTACACCCGAAGGACAAACAAACATAAACGAGAACGCTTGCTTGTGAACATTTAGCTTTGAAAAACATACTTTCCTTTCTAAGAAGTGAAATCATTTTGAGCGCGTGAAGGGAAAAGGTGTGGCAACCTTGATCAGGTGCAAGTGCGTGTGTGTGTGCGCGCGCTTCTGTGTATGTGGGGGGGGGGGGGGGGGGGGGGGGGGGGGGTTGGCGGCTATTGCGTCACGCTGAACTGAGTGTGTGTTGCCTTATAAGGATATGAGAACATTACAGGAGACACAGGAAGAGGCAGTTAAGAGTGACAATACCAGGAGACTGGACCGACATGTTTGGCTTCATTTCTCTCTCTCTCTCTTACTTTCTCCCCTTGTTTTTGGAAACGCCACAATAAGAGTTATGCATGACTTAAGTGCCCTTGTTAGTGGTTTTTGTTTAGGCAGGTGTTCACTTTTAGCATATTGTCCGGAAAGTAAGTCACAATCTGACCACACAAGTCAAACCGGTGCAAAATTGCACTGAGAGAAGAAACAATGCAGATTACCTGCATCGGTGGACGAGTCACAATTTGTCATTGTGTTCTGAAATGATGTAAAATACTGGTGCACTGAATTAAATCTGGTGTAGAAAAATAAAATGTAAACTCATTTTATAACTACATCACTTTTATCCAAAGTGACTTGCATTGCATTCAAGAAACACATTGACTTTCTAATCAGTTCTTGCTTTCCCTGGGAATCGAACCCATGACCTTGATGTTGCAAGCGCCACTCTCTACTGTTTGAGCAACAGCAAAGCTATTAAATTACCAAGAAACGGCAAGCAACACATTAAATGAAACGAGAACTTTAGAATTAGAATGCGACATTGTTGCGGCTCCCACTCAAGATTCTTTTAGAATGTTCAAATCTCCGCTGGAAGTTGATTAATCCAGTGAGATCCGTGATTCCGCAGCCGTTGATGTTTCGCAGCTCTGTGTTTTTGACCCTCAGGACCCTCCGTGGAAGGGGTCCAAACACTGGGTTAGTGGATTCCACAGTAAATATTAGCCCAGAGAGGGACAGAGCGAGAGTGTTTATGTAATGCTGAAGAGACACATTCCATCCTCATGTGGGCTGTGAGGAGCTGGTCTGTCTCTCTCTCTCTCTCTCTCTCTCGTTGGAGTTCAGGGGGCTTCTGTCGCTCGCTCTCCACTGGGGAATTTGTGGAATGAAGATCCACAGAGCTTCAAATGTTCCCCAGCGATTGGCCATTTACACGGGCAACTCTTGTTAGTGAGTTAGAGCATTGATTGAGCGTCCCAGAAGAGCCTGCGTGTCTTTTCTTTCTTCTCAATGCTTGTGCTGAAATAGTCAAAATCAGGTTATGGTTTAGTGTGATTTTATTAAACTCAAAGTACTGCATGTTTTCAAGTGTGCAACTTCATCTGTGTTCGGGACGCTTTAACGTGCATTTGAGAGCGCAAAAAACATGTTTGTCATACGGCTCAAACATTAATCATCATAGTAGTGTTCAAATGCACAGCTAAAGTCTCCTGTTACTAAACTAGACATGCGACGCGCTGACCTTTGACGATGCACGAACAGCGTTTCATTAGCATTGTTAATTTTAGCATTATGTTCTTCTGTGGTTCTGTTTCTGATGATCATGCGGTCGATGAGAAGCCGCTGCGATTCGTTTAGTGGATGTTTCTGCGCTCTGTGAAAAACCCTTTGTGTATTTCTAGCCTGTCTGGGTAATGTTGACCGAAACCAGCGCTTGAATTATTACCTGTTGCCGTCTTTATCTGATACGCGAGTGCTAGCTAGTAGCTACAGGTGGTTCTGTTTTTGGGGTATTTAGCTCGGTGTTGGATGTCCGTGTTGGCAGACTGAATTTCCTGTGTCCCTGTGAGGCCTCCGTTTAATCCGAGCTGACTCACTTTCCTCGGTGAAAGCAGCCTCGAGAGAGAGCCGCGAGTCGCGCTACTGGAGCAGAACGAGCAGCGCACTTAAAGAAAGCTGCAGGCGACGCTGCCAGAGAGCCGAACGACTTAAAGCCACACAAAATCTAGTTTGTTACCAAGCTAGCCATTAGTAGGTCAGTCTTCCTGAAAAGATCAGTCACTATTCCATTTTTTGCACCAGGATAAAGTATTTTGTCTTTTAGATGATCTAGTTAAGCGATCAAACAATAAATGCAGGAATATCTCACAAATATCAGCAATGAATGATTTTATTCAATGGATTAATAAACAGTAAGTTAATATTTAGTGACTTGGACTATATTTTTTCACGGATGTAAATGGTTTTAAACGAATTGTTTTGCGTCTGAGAAACGCGGAGACGAATCAGTCCATTTAAACGAATGGGTTTAGTGAATGATTCAATCACTCGCTCAATAAGAAAGTCAAACGCTCTTTAAATGATCAGCCGTTTGAACAAATCTAATTAATTTTGCATTTCTGTATTTATCATTCGCTTTTCTCCAAATCGACTTGCATTGCATTCAAGAAACGCATTGATATTCTAAACAGTTCTTGCTTTCCCTGGGAATCGAACCCATGACCTTGGTGTTGCAAGCGCCGCTCTCTACTGTTTGAGACACAGGAAAGCTCAAATTTGATTGGGAGCAGCCATGTAGTGTCTTATTTTATTTTAATTCATTGATTTTTTAATATAAGGATTTGACACAAAAGATAATGTGTCAGTTTTATTAGGTTAAATGCCTTTTTATAAAGTTTAAAATCAATTTAAATGTCTTTTAAATAAATTTCTGTCACTGCTGCAAACTAACCACTGCACAGAATATGAAGGATGACAAAAATGTACGAATTGTTTTTGGATTGAATGATCAATATGTGAACATTTTATATCCTTTGCAACTTAATCACCCCAAGCCATATCATGATATTGGTTTTATTTTGACGTCTGATGCATCACGTCACCCTTTTCTCTTCAGTTTCTGCTGTTTGTCCGTATATGTATACATTTCCCATCAAATATGCTCCGAGTCATCGTCTCTGTTCGTTTCCTTATTAGTTACAGAATGAGCGTTTGCCACATTCCTGCTCGTCCGCCGCTTCTTCGCGAGGGTGTCGCAGGAATTTGAGGCGTTCTCGGTTTGACCTTTATTGGCCACATCTCTTGGTCGACGCTTGAGTGTCCAGAGCTTGTCCCGTCATTTATCCGTGTTTGTGATGCATATGAGTGAGAAGTGAAGAACCTCTTAAAGTCTCAATTTATCAGAGTTTTTCTTCTCAGACTTCATTTCCGAGTCCCCTGCTTCCCGTCTGTCCACGCTGTAAAGCTCATTTCCTCTGAGCCGTGGGATGTTTTTTTTTTTTTGGTCCCTCGCCTCCTCCATCTTTAAGTTAAAGGGACGGTTCACCCAAAAAAAGGGGGGAAAGTGTGCATGATTAATGTGCGAGTCATTGAAAGGGCAGAAATCTAAATGGAATAAAAAGTAACAACCAAGAGTGACATCATAGCTTCAGTCTTAAAGGGACAGTTCACCCAAAAATAAAAGCTTGTCATTTACCAACCCGTATTTTGCTCCACACCTCTCTGATTTATTTGTTTTTCCTTAAAGTGTTTTGATGAATAAAAACAGGAATTGAACGTTTAGTAGGGTGAGTTTTGACATTCGGGTGCGCTGTCCCTTTAAGGCTGAATGCTGATGTCACTCTAGGTTTCTTTTATTCCATCTCGACGGCTGGCATCTCAATGACTCTCACATTAATCACGCAAACTCTTTCGGCATGAAGTTTTGATCGCTTGTGCAATTTGTTTGTCTTGTTGAAATTCTTCTTTTCTGGCTCAAAGGTCGTCGGCTGCATCTTTCTAATCACTGAGTTTAGATTGATTTATTATACGCGTGTGGGCAGAGGAAACATTTCCTGTGTCACATCCTGTAACCATTAAACTCTGCACGTATTTCTCTGTGTGAAGGTGTGAATTCATCTTGTTCAAGTTGTTTTAAACTCTGCAGTTTGATTACTGTGGGAATGTCTAATAGTGATGGTCAATGAAGTCTACTAGTGAATTTTAGCTCATAAATGTAAATCTGTTTTAAAGAGAATGAACAAGTGTCTGCAATTTAAAAATCATTATTTTTTTAAAGTAACACCTTTCAAGCCAGTATTATTGGTTTTATAATACCATCATTTAGACTATTATTATTAATAATTAGAATTTAGTTTTTTCTTTTATATAATTTCTTTTTTTTTTGTTTTTTTATTTGGATCAATTTATTTATGTATGCACACACACACAACTTTTATATATTATTTTTTTATATAATTTCTAGCAAATAGAAGTTATATTAGAGAAAAAATATATAATTTAATACAATTTTTTTCATTTGCTTTTATTTGGATCGGTTTATTCTTTTTTTTATATATTGTATCCATTTTATCTAGATTAATAAAGTATAAAAATGTATTATTTTTGATAATAATCCTATATAAATCTCAAACAAACCAAGATAATATATATATATATATAATATATTTATTTGTTTTTATATCTAAAAAATATTTATTAATTTATGAAAGTTTCTTTTAGTAATTTTAATATTTGACTGTTATTTTAGTATCGTTATTGTAATATCTTAAATTTTATTTTGGTGCTCGATTTAAATAGTTTAATTAAAAAAAATTGTCCTTTTATAGTTTTTGTTTTAGTGTTTTAATAATTTTACTAAATACAACTAACTAAAATGTTTATTTTTACATATTTTTCTCCCTGCTGTTAAAATGCATTCATTTCACTCGGTGTAAATGAGTGTGAGTGTTTTGTCTGCGGTGTCATTTTAAAATGCAATGCTCAGCAAGAAGCGACAACAATCATCAGCGTGCGTCTGATTCACACAAACCAGCGATTTAAAATAATAATTGTTGGTTTGTGCGCACATGCAGACAGACGTCTCGCTGAGTGCGTTTAAGATGACACGTCATGCTAAAAGTAGCCGAGCTTTTCTGTTGCATTTTGAAGCCTAAAGAAGCACCTGTAGTTCGAATCGTCCCGCACCTCTCGCTCTGATGTGGGCGGAGGCGTTTCATTCTCACACTTGATTGGTTCGGACAGCTGTTCTCCGCGACTGGCATTCTTTAAACCTCTCGGGTGATTATTGGGATTCCTCTCTAGCTCTCCCTGGGTCAGGCGTTCTTTCATCTGTTCTTCACAGATGCTCCTCTGATGGAAACACACACACACACACACACACACCATCACACACGCTTTATTATTGCCAATAATCCAGATGTGCTGTTATTCAGATCGCCAGCTAATGATTGGGTTATTTTCTTTAATGCGACATGACAATTTCATTTGAAAAGAAATTGTATGATTTTTTTTGAAGTCATAAGTCTTAAGGTGAAATTACTTAAACAACCAGGTTGATTGTACTTCAATTTAGGACAGGAACCTTTTTTAAAAAAAATTTTAGTGTAGTTATTGGAGTATTGGAATTATAATTATTATCATTTTTATTTGTTTTTATAGCTATCTTTATAATCACAAAACTAAATTGTGTTGTCCTAATAATTTAGTAGTTTATTATTATTATTGATAATCACTGGCTAAATTGTGCAGCCCTACAAACAACCACAGCAAACGTTGAATTAAAAAGAATTTCATTTTACATGGCGCAAACAATTTTAGTCAGGAAAAGGAATCCTGGTTGGAGTGTGTGTGTGTGAAGGAATCCCGGCGTCTCTGCGAGGGTTAAAGTTCCTGCAGTCTGCCGGAGAAACCCGAGCTCGGACTCACAAAGACAGGAAGTGCTATAAATAAATCAACAAATAAACATGGCTTCTGCAGTTTTTACACTCCTATTGGAATTTCGTATTATTGCTCAAACAGTAGAGAGTGGCGCTTGCAACATCAAGGTCATGGGTTCGATTCTCAGGGAAAGCAAGAACTGATTATAATGTCGATGTGTTTCTTGAATGCAAAGCAAGTTGCTTTGGATAAAAGCTTCTTATAAATGCAGAAATGTAAATGCAGTGCTTTTCAGTTTCTTTTTTTATCTTACCGCTTTATTTAAGTTTTATTAATTTAAAAATGTCATCATTCCAGAAGTTTCTAATAACAATATTCTTCAGGATTTACACTGTCCTGTTAATTATTCTTTTAAGAGCTTTTTTTATTAAAGTTGTGTAAGCTTATAATTCATGTTCATTCATTAATTGATAGCATTACTAAAAGGTTTTGTTAATATTTTGTTTTGAAAGTGTGCATGTATAAAAATCTCTTTAAAATTATTGTTCAACTTGTTTTGGTCATTGTTTTTGGTTTTAAATGTACATGATGTTTAATTAGTCATTAAATAAAAATAAAATTAATAAAATAACAATTCATAATTTTATTAAGTTTAGTAGCTTAATTTTTTTGGCCTTTTTAAGTGGTAGATGATAAAATGTTGAAATCAAATTTAAACAAATATGCAAGTTTGACAACCAATAACAACCTTTTATTCATTATAAAAATGTAGAAATTACTCTGTAAATTCCCAAATGTTTTGGTTGTTTATGGCATGACGAAACACGATCTTAAATCTTGATTCATAGTTCCTGCACCTCTACGGGCTTTATCATTCACACTGAACATCACAATGTTCACACACTTGGTTTTAGTGAATCGGATGGCTTGTTTTTCGGAGCGCCGCCATCTAGATGTTGTTTTATAGATGAACCGCTGACCAAACAATTCCACGTCTGTTTCATAGCCAAATGTTCCCGACTTTCCTGAAGTGTTGGTTTGTTGAAGAGTTGTTGTTCACGGTCTAGTCGTCCATGTCCTCTGCAGCTCTTGAGTGGCGGATGGATGCTGATGCTGATCTTGAAGAGGAGGAAACTGGTTATTACAGCTTTGAATATCGGTGCAGAAGTTTCCCTTAAGTTATGTGCACTAACTCCGCTGTGAGTGTTTGCGCTCTAGCATTACAGACGTGACATTTGCAGTGCAGAGAAAGTATTCATTACCAGTAAATGTTTTGGATCTTTGGATCTCAATTTACAACCGGAGACGATGGAAAAACAGAGAGAGCATCACATTTAGTTTCTACTCTGAGAGCATCAAGATCACGGCGAGCGCTGTGTGGGTCTCCAGCCGACTAAGTTTAAATCCACATCCCATGTTTCTGCGTCAGGTCAGTCTGCGGAGAGTAGAGGATATTTTGTGGCTGTTTGAATGCATTTGACCACATAAGTGTTTACAGTATGAAAGTAATCCGGTCGAATGCGTTTTCCACGAAGCTCAAATCGTTTTATACCCCATTAACACCTGGATTTATTGACGTCCACTTGGTTATATTTAAAAAAAACGCATATTAATGCTTTTCAACGCCACAAACCCCCGTAAATGAACATTATGCGAAGGTCCCCGTCCTAAAATTATTAAATTGAAATATTTTCATCTATAAAAATGCAATGTGAAAATACTGAGTTTGGTACATAAAGTACTGTAATAATAGATGATTATTTTGTATTTCTTAGTCTAAGCTTTTTAAAATTTAAATGTAATATTATATCAGTGTAAAACAGCTGTTTTCTATGTGAATATATAGTAAAGTGTCATTTATTCCTGTGATTAAAGCTGAATTTACTAGATGATAAATACAGTAAAACAGTGTAATATTATATCAGTGTAAAACAGCTGTTTTCTATGTGAATATATAGTAAAGTGTCATTTATTCCTGTGATTAAATCTGAATTTATTAGATGATAAATACAGTAAAACATTGTAATATTATATCAGTGTAAAACAGCTGTTTTCTATGTGAATATATAGTAAAGTGTCATTTATTCCTGTGATTAAATCTGAATTTATTAGATGATAAATACAGTAAAACATTGTAATATTATATCAGTGTAAAACAGCTGTTTTCTATGTGAATATATAGTAAAGTGTCATTTATTCCTGTGATTAAATCTGAATTTATTAGATGATAAATACAGTAAAACATTGTAATATTATATCAGTGTAAAACAGCTGTTTTCTATGTGAATATATAGTAAAGTGTCATTTATTCCTGTGATTAAATCTGAATTTATTAGATGATAAATACAGTAAAACATTGTAATATTATATCAGTGTAAAACAGCTGTTTTCTATGTGAATATATAGTAAAGTGTCATTTATTCCTGTGATTAAAGCTGAATTTACTAGATGATAAATACAGTAAAGCGTTTTATGCTATTTGTTGTTTTATTTTACACTGCTGCCTATTTGTGTAATAATTTTTAAATTGCTCCCATACCTGACACCACAAACACACCAGCACTGAGGTGTTGAGTGTTAGCTGGGTGACTAACATGTACATTTCCTCCAGAATGTGTAGTTTTTAATGCTCGTTTGGAGTTATGTGAATATAGTGTTAATGATAAGCATATTAATAGTCCAAATCCACAGGCGAGCTATTTAAAACAGACCGAGAGAGAGAGGTGATTGTGAACTCATTCCTGAGCGGCTCCACACCCTCACCTGTCAGTCTCTGGTGTGTGTGTGTGTGTGTGTGTGTGTGTGTGTGTGTAGGCCAGGGAAGGATGTGGTCGGATCTTGCTTGCGTTCTTGCACAGGGAGTGGCAGTTAATTTCAAATCGAGAGTTTTATCTCTGAAACTTCACAATGTCAGTCACATGACTACTATTTCACTGCTAGAGCTTCATGATTCTGGATTCATTGAGAATCGCAGTTTTATTCGTGTGCTTGAACGTTGATCTGCATTTAAAGAGTCTGGCATTGCAACGACACGTGCATCACAACTACAACACACCTCTGCGCCGTTGGTTCACACAGGACTGATCGATGTCACTAGGCCGTTCACACAGAAGGACTGGCGATTTTCTGGGGTCAATATGGATTTTTTGTTTGTGTTTTTTTATGCCCTTTTCACAGTCACTGCTGTTGAATTGACTGATATGCAATGCGTAATATGCAAAGTATTTACTTCCGCATAGTGTATTTTATTGTGTTGGCCTAAAGTGCCACATAAATGCATGCATGTGTGGCATAAGCGGGTCTTCCTCTGTAATCCCTGTGACTTGGATGCAATGATGTCATCCACGCCCAAGTAATCACAGGCGTCCTGCTTGGCTTTCCACACACACACACACTCACACGCACACACACACACACGCACGGACAGAGCCCCTGTTTGAGCAGAGGTATTTCAGGCCTCATCAAATGGCATTTGTTGACTGTGGATGTGTCGGTCCAGGCTCAGGTCCTGACCGGTTTGTGTGTGTGAAGGCTGAATTGTTTTTGTGGCAGGCCGGTCCCTGGTAGGTGCCTGTCGTGCGAGGGCAGGGGGTGGTGAAGGGCCTCATTATCCACTCAACTCAATGGAGTCTTTGTGTTGCGAGCCGCGGGCCGAGAAACCCCTTTCCCAGTGTGATCTGATGCCTGTCTGTGTCTGAACTTGACGGTTCATGTTGAGGTGCTGTGGATCAAATTGGTCATCGACCGGTCAGTTAGTGACTAACTAATAACTGCATCTCCTGTGAATTACTTTGTTACTGCTACAGGGAGAATTTCGTACCTTCTTTCTATATGCTGTACTGTACGTATATATTTCACTACATTGTAGCGTTGCTACTTTAAATAACCAGACAGGTTCCTTGTTCAGAGATTTTATTAAGAACTAACGGATTGCTGTTCTGGCCGCAACCCACACCGTACATAACAGAAGAATCAAAACTATCTCTGCTTTCTCATCCCTCTCTCTCTATCCCTCTCTCTCTCTCTCGCCCTCTCTCTCTCTCTCGCCCTCTCTCTCTCTCTCGCCCTCTCTCTCTCTCTCGCCCTCTCTCTCTCTCTCGCCCTCTCTCTCTCTCTCGCCCTCTCTCTCGCCCTCTCTCTCGCCCTCTCTCTCGCCCTCTCTCTCGCCCTCTCTCTCTCTCTCGCCCTCTCTCTCTCTCTCGCCCTCTCTCTCGCCCTCTCTCTCGCCCTCTCTCTCGCCCGCCCGCCCTCTCTCTCTCTCGCCCTCTCTCTCTCTCTCTCGCCCTCTCTCTCTCTCTCTCGCCCCCTCTCTCGCCCTCGCCCTCTTAAAGTGACAAAACTGTTCACTTAACACTTATTGAACACATCAGATTAACTAGTTCCTTCAACATTTGTAATGTTATTACAACGTGAAGAATAGCGATCACAAAATTAATGCAACAACACGAGGTAAAACCGCTGTAAATCACTTATGTATATGATCTGTACAGAGTTATAACTGTTATAGTATGCTGTTCTCTAAAAGTGTATGGCCCTTTAAGAACGTCAATGGACTGTGAACACACGTGAGTCTCATTAATATGCAATGTGTCGTGTTGGTAACACATGCTCCGTTAATAAAGTTTCATCATATTCACATGTAACAGTTGTTGTGACGATTAACGGAATGAACAACATTAAAGTATCACTGATGAATGATGGAGCTAAACCGAGCGACGCTGAGAGAATGAACGAGTGAAGGGGTGATGGGCTTAATGAGAGGCTGTCGTTATGATATTTCCAGTAAAAATGCGGGCAAAGATGCTGAGCGTTAGGACTTTACCACACAGAAATGCGCAAGGGAAATATTCTCACAGTCCGATACAATGCTCGTATACAGTCACTCGTAAACTGAGGTATTACTGTTTATATGCTATTATACTTAACATTTTTGAATTGCCTTTTTGTGCAAATAGGTATTTTTTTGTCTTTTCAATTCGTTTTATTTTATATACTTTTGTAATTTTTAGATGGGTTTTAAGTAATTTTATGCGCATTCTTTTTTTTAATATAGTTTATTTTAGCTTTGCATTTCAATTTATGTAAAAAAAGTTCTTTAGGCTTTAGATAAGAATAAGATTGATTTAAAGGTGCAAATACTGAAGTTGGTAGAATTTGTCATCCTCACTTCAATAAACACGTCACCTTTTATCTGCAAAGTATTTGAGTTTTCATTCAAGCGTTGCTCTTATATTTGATGCAACCGCATGAGATGTCGCTCTTCAAACCGGTTTCCTGAGCAACATCTTGAGCATTCCTGCATGCGGCCGAACGCAGCCCGTTTCCTGTTTCCCTGGCCTGTGTGACCTTGCTTCCAGTTTTTTTGACATCATTTCCTGTTTGTTCTAGACCTTCACGGCCTGGTGCAACTCTCACCTGCGGAAGGCGGGAACGCAGATCGAAAACATCGAGGAGGATTTCAGAGATGGACTCAAACTCATGCTGCTCCTGGAGGTCATCTCGGGTCAGTTGAGCTTTAAACGTTTGCTTTTGTTTTGGGGGGGCAGATCAGATTGGTCAGTGTGTCTCATTGGCAACTTTCCAAAGCTGTTGTTGAGATGTTGAGCTAATGTTTAGCCGAGGAGAGTCTGTGTTTATGCTGATGCGATGGAAAGTGTGTGAACTCATCTGCTGTGTGTGTGTGTGTGTGTGTGTGCAGGGGAGAGATTACCAAAACCTGAAAGAGGCAAGATGAGAGTGCACAAGATCAACAATGTCAACAAAGCGCTGGACTTCATCGCCAGCAAAGGAGTGAAACTGGTGTCCATCGGAGCAGAAGGTACGATGCTTTGAAAGTGCTCCGTTTTCCTTCCAGGTGAAAGTCTCACTTGTGTGTTTTCGGGAAATTCTCCTCTGAGTCTCGGGGAGATTGAGTGTTCACACTCGCCATGTTTGCTCGGATTAAAACAAACCCGATTGCTCTGTCAGTGCGGTTCGTTTGAGTAAGTGTGAACCTGATGAACGCCAAACAAGATGGGTCTCGGTCCGCTTCCAAATGAACTCTTGTGCGGCGAAATATGAACACAACTTGGAGAATAGACTAAAAACAGGACATGATGTCACAAGATGTGACCCTAAAGTGTAGATGTTTTTCCTTATTGCAATTGATGTTGGTCAGAATCGCGTCTCCTCACAGCAGATGCTTTCACTAAACTATTAGTGTGAACACACCCGGAGTCTGTTCCTAAACTTTGAGTTATTAGTGTGTTTGCAATGCATGTATTGAAAAGTTTCATGCATTGAAATGTTCTGTATTTGTTTCATGCTCACCAAGGCTGGATTTATTAGATGATAAATACAGTAAAACAGCTGTTTTCTATGTGAATGTATAGAATAGAATATATAGTAAAGTGTAATTTATTCCTGTGATTAAAGTTGTATTTTCAGCATCATTACTCCAGTCTTCAGTCACATGATCTTCACAAATCATTCATGATATGATGATTTGACAACTTAATCCATCTTTTCTGAATAATAAAAAACGGTTGTATTAAGAAGCTTAATGTGAATACTGAATACTTTTACTATCAAATAAAGATGCCTGCTTTATGCTTTCGACATCTAACAGTTTTGCATGTGTTTATTCATAGAAATCGTGGATGGAAATGCTAAGATGACTCTGGGAATGATCTGGACCATCATCCTCCGCTTCGCCATCCAGGACATCTCAGTGGAGGGTATAATTTAACCCTCAGATTGCTTTTGAGAACTTTAGTATCAACTTTGGGGAAGAAAAGCTGAGTAATGGGCTGTTTCTCTCTCCAGAAACCTCTGCTAAAGAAGGATTGTTGCTCTGGTGTCAGAGGAAGACTGCTCCTTACAAGAACGTCAACGTGCAGAACTTCCACATCAGGTTCGAAACGCCTATTAGTGTTTATGTTGAACCGTTATGTGACTGATCCAGAGATTTGATCTTTTTTGTGGTTTTGATTTGAGTTTTGCATAAAACAGTGTTTGAATAAATGAACAATGATAGCTGAAGAATCTCACACTTTAGTGTAGTTTGGGTAGTTAAGAGTCCAACGCTGATGTGAACGCAGAGTTTGTACGCCGTGACTTGAGTGCTGCCCTCTTCTGGTGAAAGGAAGGGAATGTGACGTTTTCTCTTTCCACAGCTGGAAGGATGGCCTTGCCTTCAATGCTCTGATTCATAGACACAGGCCAGAGCTCATCGATTATGACAAGCTGAGAAAGGTGGGTGTTTCTTGATTAATCAAAGTAGATGAAGAGAATGATTAAACGTGGAGCTGAGAGTAATCTATGGTCAAAACTAGGAACATAGTTAAACACATATAACAAAGTTTTGTTTCCATAATCTGTGAGCATGTATGTGCCTATTTTATATATAAAATATGCACATGCATAAAATATATAAAATTATTTTTCAATTATTCTTGATTTGTTCTTTTTTTGAGATTTCTTTTTATATTTCATCAGAATTTATTTATATATATATATATAAATTCTGATGAAATGTATATAAAAACAAAAAATATATATAAATATAAATTCTGATGAAATATAAAAAGAAATCTCAAAAAAAGAACAAATCAAGAATTGAAAAATAATTTTATATATTTTATGCATGTGCATATTTTATATATAAAAAAGGCACATACATGCTCACACATTATGGAAACAAAACTTTGTTATATGTGATGTAATGGATTTTACAGTACTTATAAAAAATAAATTCAGAATATTAAAAAGAAACTATAATAACCTAGTTGTAAGTGCTTCCGTAACCACCATTGCAAGCAAATTAGTCAAAACTAGTCAAATTAGCTTGATATGGTTGATCAGGGCTAGAATTACAATTTTTTTAGGGCAAGGCAAGTGTTGCCTTGGACAGAGCTAATATTTTGGGGGCATTAAGGCAAGTTGGAGGGGCACCAAGGCAAGTATTGCCCTGTGAAAAGGGGCACCAAGGCTACTTCAGTTTATCGTCGAGTTTTAATGTAATTTCATGTCCTCTTCATTTATTATGCATTTATACAGTGGAAAGTAATCTTAATCTGTTCTTGCAGCACCACAACCCATTTCAGTAAATTTTCTTTAAAGATCATAAAGGCATAAAAGAAAAATGTCAACATATATAACAGAAATTATATTTATTTAGAACTAATGTATTTTAGGCAGAAAACTTAACATTAACATAGCATGGTTTAAATTTATGATTGTAAATCATACTGTGTTATAAGTTATGTATACATTGCAGCCATTCACATTCAATGTACATGCACGTTCAGCGATGCTACTTTTTATGGCATTTTTACGCAGTGATTATGTATTTTACTTCAAACAGACAAACTATTAATGCTTTATTGTCCGGCATTTAATATAAGTCACGATGTTATTCAGCTTTTAAGTCTGGCGGGGCCGGGTAGGGAGCAGAACAGCTGGATGACATCACACTAAAAGTCATGTAATCGACAAGGCCTTTGACCCGCCCGCCATTTGCCTGCTGATTTGTATCACAATAGAACTAACGGTACCTGCGCTGATCTGTATGTTCATTTTTACTTACCGAAAAAATGACGGTAGCTTTTGGCATTTTGATGCAGCATTCGCTATATCTGCCTGCTTTCTTTTTGTAACTCTGTCTTTTCGTGGCATTTCTTCAAAAATACAAAATAAAATGCCGGCGTCGAAGGTTCTTTTGACAGTCCTGAAATGCCGAGGATTACCGATGATCATCTGCTTATTAATCGGTACACATCGGAAGGCAGTTCCAATCATAAAATGAACCCCCCGTCATTACACTGCAGTTGTAAGTGTTGACGTGGGAGTGGACACGTTCGAAACAATAGCCGATAAATTCGTTGGCGGGTAAATAAACGCATGAAGAAGGAGGGGCTAATAACATTATTATGGGATGCGTTTTTGAACCTCGTGTCTCGTAAAACTTACGAAGTGAGAACTGCGCCCCTCTCTACTGCGCAAGTGGCCAGTGACAAGGTAAATTTTCGCGGCAGTGTCGGTATTCGTCACTTGCTTTGTCATTCGTACTTACTCGACAACCTCCGGCAAGCTTCGGAAGATAGTTTGTCAATATTGCGGCGACATTGTCACATAATTATACTCGTAGAAAATGACGAGATGATCCGAGTTTTGCTTTAAATTAATGAACAAAGAGGAAAATTCAACAATAGGTACTTGTGTTCGTTGTTAACATGCAATTTTATTTTATAATAAATGAGGGCACTGATGCAAAGAGGGAGGGCATCCACGGCAACAATGTTGCCGTGGATATTGGCATTATTCTGAGGGCATTACGGCAAATAAGGAGGGCAACCACGGCACGTGCCGTGATTGCCGTGGTGTAATTCGAACCCTGGTTGATGTACGTGTTGAATGATGGGTGGGGAATCTGTGTTGTGATGTGGGTGCTGTCAGATATGTAGTAATGGTGATTACTGTTTTATGTTAACAGGATGACCCTGTGACCAATTTGAACAATGCTTTCGAAGTGGCAGAGCGATACCTCGACATCCCCAAGATGTTGGACGCAGAGGGTATAAAATGTTATTTTCTGTGTCTGTGCAAGCATGTTTTGTAGTGTGTATTGCATATAAATTATTTGTGTGGCTGTTTGTGTATGAAGTCCGTTGTGCATGCTTTTAGCTTTGTGGTGTGTGTGTGGGAGGGAGAGAGTGAATGAGTTGCTCTAGTAAAGTATGCGTGTGTGTTTTGTGCATGTCAGCACATGCCTTGTATTTCCAGGTGTCTCAGACACAAACAGTGCAAACACCCACACTTAATGTCTTCTACAAACAGTGGGTCACCTTGGTAACGTCCCTGAGCATTATGTTGTTTCTTCCTCAAGCATGATCTCTCCAGGATCTCTGGTCTACCTGCTGCACCGGAGCGTGTTTTATTGTTATTTGTGTGTTTGTGTATTACTGTAACCCTGAGTAATATGGCTGAATCTCAGCTTGCACACTATCCCTTTCCTAAATGGATTTGGATGGATGGTTTACTCTTTCTGGAGGATTTGTTTTGGACATTAGCTGGATGTTACGATACACTTGCAAATTCCTGATGGCGACTCTCGTGATACTGGGTTCACAAGAGAGTTAGATATTTCAACACTATATTTTTAAGAAATCTCCCATGACAAAATATATGACTGGAAAAACAGTTTTCTGTTCAGTTGAAAGTCATAAATGCAAAATAATACAAGTGTATTTTGAAGTGTTTTTCTCATCTAATCACCAAAGACTATTTTGGTAATCAAGTCAGTTGATTTATTTTTATGTTATCGTGACTCGAGTGAAAAATAGCCTTTAAATTGTGTATGTGTGTAATATATTACAAAAAACAAACAAATTAGACAATAATAATTGGTTCATATTAAGTATCAAAAGTAATAGTTTTTTAACAACATGGTTAAAATACATAATGTAATATAAATTATTTAAACATAATCAACTTGTATAACAAATTTAATCGTAAAGAAGTGGCCAAACATTAAAGATGTAGTAAACTCTTATCTAGATCTAAACTCTTTAGATCTTTTTAGGCCAATAATAAAGTGTAAAAGCAATTTTCTTTAAGTTGTAATGCATCTTTCAACATGCCTTCTGATGTTCATTCATGCTTATTTCATACTATAACTAGTAGTAAAGTCGAAGAGATGATTGTCTTATTGCGTGCGAGAGACGATGGCATAGACTAAAAGACTGATCTTGGGACTTAAGAATTGTTATTGGCTTTGATTAAAAATGAGAAATCAATATTTTCTCAAAAGCAAGTTCTTATCCTTCAACGGCAAACTGAGATTCGGCCATTGTGTGGTTTCCGTGACATTGTATGTGTAACCTACGAGTGTGCGTTTGAGTCCCGTCTGCAACCTTGTTTGTGCATGTGTATAACTCTTGTTTCCCTTCAGACATTGTGAACACAGCACGTCCAGATGAGAAAGCTATAATGACCTATGTGTCCAGTTTCTACCATGCCTTTTCTGGAGCCCAGAAGGTACACCAGTGACCCCTAACCCTTCGCCAGCTCCTGTTTTGCATGGCCTTTTCCACCAGTACTAGAATAACCTGGTGAAGGCACACACGTGTGTGTCTTAACTCTTCTTCCTCTGGCCTATGACTCCTTTCTCAACAGCGGATTGGCTATTTCTCTAACTTTGCGGATTGCCACGGTTATGATGCAGGATTTCAACCCATTTCCCTTTCAATAAGGGAGCCCATAAAATGCATAACATCCCCTCCTCTCTGTTGGGACACACGGGCTTTGGGTTGCTTTGCTTCACTGCTGTCCCTTTCTCTCTTTTTCGCTGGCATTGCTATAGATATCGTGGGCACTCTGCGGCCGGACGAGAAGGCTATTATGACCTACGTCTCCTGTTTCTATCACGCCTTCTCGGGTGCTCAGAAGGTGAGAAACCTTTGACCCCTGACTGCTGGCCCTTAAACTCATAAGGTGCATTCATGCCTGGTTTGTTGTATCTTGTTCCAAATGGATGTGCCGCCAGAGCAAAGGATTAACAGTAAATGTTTCCTTTTCCTACTCTGTACAGAAGGTTTTTGCACATACAAGTACAAAAAATATTATTAGCCAACTGTTCTAGCATGACTAACGTTGGTTAATAGTGTCATCTTAAATTAGCTACTTCAAAATGATTGAAGTTACTCTGTACACAAACGTATCCAAGTTGGATGAAGACCATTTTTATTCTTCCTGCTCTTCCCACTTCATTGGCTAGGCATATGGCATTGAATTGTTCTGGATTAGCTATATCAAACACACGCCAGATGGACACCATGTTTTTATGATCCATTTTTATTCCAGTGCATGCATACTTTGAGTCAAAAATGTAATATTTAATGAAGCAGAAAGCCAGTCTGCAGTTAGATTAATGTATAGCCAATTATTTAAGAACCTGTGCTAAAACCCGATGCAATTAAACCAGGTGTGAGTGTCTTGAGTTGAGGCCACTTGCCAGTTTTGATTCATCACAGCCTTGGACTTCACTATACCCAAACCATTGCCATCACCCTTTTCTATACATGCATTTTATTTCTAATGGTTCTTCCACTGTCATTAATACTCTCAATTTGGTCTGGTCTTGCACAACCTTCTTTAAAAGCTGCAAGGGTGAATTTCATTGTTTGATGTTTCATATTTGCACTCACGGATAAAGATTGTGACAGAGTTGAGGATAATGTTGAGCGTAAATATGAAAATCACAACAATGTAATTGACTATAATGGATTTCATAAAGCCTACATTTAAAACAAGGGTTTCTGCTTTGAGTCTTAGATTTTTGTTTGTAACGCTAAGCCCATCTTGACATTAGACGGTAGTTTTCTGTAATGTTTTGGTGCTGCATATGCTACAGTAGACATGTGAAACAGCCAGAAAAATGAATATAATAATTGTTTAAATAGCCTTTTACACAAGCATTTTGAACACTTTTTGTGTTTCAGCGTTAGTTAATGCTGTAAAGAACCACGAAGAGATGCTCCAGTGGCGGTATAAAAATTGAGAATGCAAATTTGATTTTCCAAATAGCATGTAAATTTTGCCGCTAGACTACACGTTTTCGAGACTAACCAGTTTTGGTGTTTGCATGGAACGTCAATTAGTATAATCGTTAGCTTTCAAGTGACATATGTTGATGTTTAACTTCATTTTCTTTTTTATTTGACTAGTTTTTACGCATGTTACTGAATGTACGGCACATTATTAACTTACAACACTTGGAGTTGTGTGTCATTGTGTGCTCAAAACATCATTTGCGTGTGTTTGAATGTAATTTTAAGCCACTTTTTGCTAAACCCACCAAACCAAAATCCATTAAATATTAGATCATTTGTCTTCCCTGTGTAAACTAAAGCAGCATCTTGACATTTACAGTTCTAAAAACAGATTTTTCATACTAAACTGAAGTGCACTGTGTATATTGTACTATTCTACTTTAAACATATGGTATACACAACTGTATATATATTTGTGTAGTTACCCATATGCCTTTTTTTTATGTATGGACAATTTTGTAATTCTATAGAAAGATGTCTGATGTAATATTGTTGTAACGGTCCTGTTCTGTGATAGGCTGAGACAGCAGCCAATCGTATCTGTAAGGTGTTGGCGGTCAATCAGGAGAACGAGCACCTGATGGAGGACTATGAAAAACTGGCCAGCGATGTGAGTCTAAATCAATTTAAGTTTGTTTTGTGTGTTAAAATAGATGTAATTATGCAGTGGAACCTGAAACATCAAAAAATTGAGCATCCATAAACCTATATCTACACAAACTACCCAGAGTGTTTACCAGACACTTTCAATGTCTCTGGTAAAAGTGGGGAGGTTATTTCCGTTTACATCTATTAATTTACTCTTTCCTTCATGCTTTTATCCATATAGCTGTTGGAGTGGATTCGTAGGACAATCCCATGGTTGGAAAATCGTGCTCCAGAGAAAACCATGACAGAAATGCAGCAGAAATTGGAGGATTTCCGTGATTACCGTCGGGTTCACAAACCACCCAAAGTTCAGGAGAAGTGTCAGCTAGAGATCAACTTCAACACGTTGCAGACCAAACTCCGTCTGAGCAACCGACCAGCCTTCATGCCATCTGAGGGACGCATGGTGTCGGTAAGAAACCCACATAATACATGCTCAATTCAGTTTATAATGGTACTTGCAAAGAATAGCTTTTGCTGTGTGACCATGATTAACTTTTGACATATTAGTGCTTAAACCCATCTCATCAAACACTGTAATATTCATTGTTGTCGGCATTCAGATTGGAAACATTGGCTCAATCCTGAAAGGCATTTTGCTGAAAAGTATTCTTTCTCTTTAGGACATTAATGGTGCTTGGCATAAATTGGAAGGAGCAGAGAAAGGCTATGAAGAGTGGCTACTGAATGAGATCCGTCGTTTGGAAAGACTTGACCATCTTGCAGAAAAGTTCCGTCAGAAAGCAGCCATCCACGAGAGCTGGACAGATGGTATGGATCCAGAACATACACTTGAACATAATGATGCTTTTGCCAATTAGTCACAACAATTAATTTTTACTTTTAATTACCTTTAATTACACCAGTGTCTCTCAATAGACAGTGAGAGGCTCCTCTTTGATTGAACGCTTTCAGTTATTTCTGGAAGTATTTTGATTTTATGACTGCAAAGCCTTGTCAGCTAAGCAGAAGTCTTAAAGATCAAGCATGTTATCTGAAGACAAGATGCATCTATATTTGTTTGTGTTTAGGTAAGGAGGCCATGCTAACACAGAAGGATTATGAGACCGCAACTCTGTCTGAGATCAAAGCTCTCCTGAAGAAGCATGAGGCATTCGAAAGTGACCTTGCTGCCCACCAGGACAGAGTGGAGCAGATTGCTGCCATTGCACAGGAGCTCAAGTGAGAAAACAACAAAAATAGAGGCGTCAAATAATAATAGAAAGTTAATTGAACTGACTGAAATATCATGCTTTAGGAGATGAAAGTTGAATGGAGTGTTAGTTTTCAAACTGTTTTTGTATTATAGCGAGCTGGACTACTACGACTCCCCGAGTGTTAATGCACGCTGTCAGAAGATCTGTGAGCAATGGGATGCTCTGGGTTCCCTCACACAGAACCGCAGAGAGTCTCTCGAGGTACACATACTTTCTTGGAGAGACCCTTTCTGGCATGTTTATACATTTGATCATACTGACTTGTCTGTGTATCTGGTCTGCAGAGAACAGAGAAACAGCTGGAGTCTATTGATGAGCTCTACTTGGAGTATGCCAAGAGAGCAGCACCATTCAACAACTGGATGGAGGGAGCCATGGAGGACCTTCAGGACATGTTCATTGTACACAATATAGAGGAGATCCAGGTGATGTAAAATGTTTTCCATCAGAATGAAACGACTTGCTCCACTTCTAAAATGGTGTTCCTTATTGTTTTATTGCCAGCGTCTTTGGATCATCTATGAATGATCAATACAATGCTGGATGTGAGAATCCTTCCCTAACTTTCACTCTTTCTCTTTATGTAGGGACTGATAACAGCTCATGAGCAGTTCAAATCAACTCTTCCAGAGGCAAATAAAGAGCGGGAAGCTATCCAGGCAATTCAGGCTGAAGTTCAGAAAATCGCACAGTACAATGGCATCAAACTGGCAGGAAACAATCCTTACACCTCCATCACACCTCAGAGTATTGACAAGAAGTGGGAGAAGGTTAGATAATTTTGTATCGGTGTAAAATCGCTTTCTTCAAGATGTATGGGTGTAGTTTTACAAGCCAGTTGTGATTGCAAGTATTGACGTGATCTTGCATCTGTGTGCAGGTGCAGCAACTGGTTCCACAGCGTGATCAGGCTCTTCAGGAAGAACTTGCACGTCAGCAGTCTAATGACCATCTCAGACGCCAGTTTGCTAACCAGGCCAACATGATTGGACCATGGATCCAAAACAAGATGGAGGTACAGTCGCTTCTATTCCTTTGATTTTTCTCTCATTGCAGAAGAAAAATGGCAATTGATTCATCTGTGTCTCCATGGCATTATGTTTGTAGGAGATTGGACGGATATCAATTGAGATGAATGGAACGCTGGAAGATCAGCTGACCCACCTTCGTCAGTATGAGCAGAGCATCATTGAATACAAGCCCAACATCGACCAACTGGAGGGAGACCATCAGCTCATTCAGGAAGCACTTATATTTGACAACAAATACACATCTTACACTATGGAGGTATGCATATGCAACTATTCAAATGTATCATGTTGAAAATGCGCAGGAACTAACAATGTAATGTTTAGGTCAAGTGTTTACAGTTCATGTATGCTGTTCCCCCTTGGTATGAAGTTTGTTTGTCCATTTACACCAGTCTAGTTTCTTGACATTGCTTTTTTCTTCTCTAAAGCACCTTCGTGTTGGTTGGGAGCAACTGCTTACCACAATTGCCCGCACCATTAATGAGATCGAGAACCAGATTCTGACTCGTGATGCTAAAGGCATTAGCCAGGAGCAGCTTCATGAGTACCGCACGTCTTTCAATCACTTCGACAAGGTCAGGAACTCCATTACATGTTTGTCAGTGTATGAAATGGACTTGGTTAATTAAGGTGAAAGAATACCTATTTGTAAGAAGGTAAATGTCAATCTAAGTCAGCGTATTAAAGTCATAGATCACTCAAAAACTGACATTTTCAACGAAAGCATTGTGCTGTGTAACATAAGCAACTTGCCAGGACTGGATTTTAAATGAGAATTGAGAGCCTACCATCTTTTCTACAGAACAAAGAATGTCAGTTTTTGAAATGACAAGATGGTGCTCATTTTTGAGTGAAATATGACTTTAATATGCATAGTTTGTGTTTTTGAAAGTGTGGTGGCAAAGACATCTTGGCACCAGGCCACTGAAAATATACATGATATATCAGAGGATTAAGGCGTCCTTATAAAGAAGAATTTGGAAGATTTATTCTTTGCAGCTTATGCCAAGTATGTTTAATTTCTGTGTGATTAATGCAGGATAAAAATAGACCTCCGTTTAAAGTTTTGGTTGGACTTGTATTAATATATACAGTAATACCTCGGTTTACGAGTTTAATTCGTTCCAAGAGCGAGCTCGTATCCCAAAATGCTCGTACACCAAAACAATTTCCCCCATAAGAATGCATTAAAAATCAATTAATTCGTTCCACACGACCATAAATGCCCATTTTAAATATTTAGTTTTTATTTTACCCTATTAATTACAGTTAAAATTATAACCATTAAGATCTCATATAAATACTCTTTAAACAGACAATTAAACTTTAGACAATTAATCTCTAAAAATACTTGACAATTTACTGTAACTCACTTTGAGCAGCGTCTGCTGGCATGAAGGAGATGAGAGACAGACGAGGGAGGGGGAAAACACAAAACCTGGATTCAAGTGCAAATGAGTGAATTTATTATAATAGTGCAGAAAACAAACAAAGTGATAATCCAGAGTGAAAGTCGTGGAACGGGAGACTCGCGCGCCACCGCCGCGAGCGCCGGGAGACTCACGCGACACCAACGCGAGCTCCAGAGTGGAGAGAAGTGAGGAGACAATTAATTCATGAACCCCATATATATTTCACTACGTGAACAATAGAGGCTGAGAGAAGTTAAACTGCTGACAGAGCGAGGCTGAGAGAATGAGGGAACGTGAGAGACCGTGGATGAGGGAAAAATTTGCTCGTACACCGATTGTCTCGTATACCAAGTCGCTCGTAAACCGAGGTACCACTGTACTTTGCTTTCTCCACTCATTCTGGCACTAACGAGAGGGAAAACATCTGAAATATACTGTGCGTCAAACACCTCTGACCTGAAGTGTGCCACCTGTAGCCAATATGTCAATATATATTCTGGCGGTATTGAAGTAATGAGACGTTTTTATGTTAGAGGGAAGAAATTTAGCCAAAGGAGAAAAACTGAAATAGTGCTGTAATAATGGCTCTCTGATATCTCAAATGTTTTGTCTGGCATTCATAAGAATCCAGTCACTCACTGACATGCACTTGTTTACCATCAACTCACATGTCTGACATCCACTGTTTTGTCTCCATCTTTTTTCATCATGCCACTGCCATCCCACACATGCTCCTATATTCTTGTGTATCGGTATCATCAATCCTTATCTGCATGCTCTGATTGGTCCATCCACTATGGCCTCTTGCGTGATTGGCTTGCCACAGGACCACAGTGGTGTCTTACAAGCTGAGGAGTTCAAGGCTTGTTTGATCAGCCTGGGTTACGATGTAGAAACCGACAAACAGGTATGAGCACAGCTAGAGAAGTCATGATGGTTGTCGTGTGTGTTTGTGTTTCCGCCGCGCCACTCATTCACTCGATCACTCACTAACTCCCTCACTCACCTGTTGTGCTGCTGCTTGAAAAGATGCCCTCTGCAGGTCAGCTAAGGTTTTTGCTTTGATTTGATCTTTAATGTTTCTCACTGCTTCCTATTTTCTTTTCTTTCTTTCTTGTCCTCACCATATTTTCCCTCCTCTACAAACTTACTCTGATTCCACTATTACACCCCGTTACCTTCACTTCTGTTTGTGCAAACCTCTTCGTCTCCCCAAATTCTCTGCTTTCCACATGCTTCCTTCCTGTTTCTTTCTCATCCTTCCCTTTGCGAACTGTAGAAGCGCACGGGGATAATGGACAGCGACGATTTCCGCGCACTACTCATTTCCACTGGGAACAGCCTGGTACTGCTTCCTACTTTCTCAATTTCAGTTTCTCCTAAAGTCCTGCTTTTGCTTGCTTTTAAAAATTTATCTGTTTTGTCTGGTATCATTTGTCACTTTTTATATTTTTATTTGGATTCTAAATTAATATCTTTAAAAGAAAACATGTCTGAATAAATTCTAATATACCTTAGTCAAGGCTGATGCTATATTTAACTTGACACAAATGAAAATGAGGATATAGAGCAAAGTCGGGAGTCAGTGGGTTGTTCTGCTGTGTACTTTAAGTCTTGTGACTAATTTTTAAACAAAAGTTTTAAAATCAACGCATTGAACCAACTGACTACTATTTCTCACAGCATAATTTTCAATTGCTTCAAATTAAGAAAAATTGTACTCATGGTCAGGATCTTCCTTCTGGTTTATCTGGGTTAATCTCTAATCTCTGTTCTTCAGGGTGAAGCTGAATTTGCTCGTATTATGGGCATCGTTGACCCCAACAACAGTGGAGCGGTGACCTTCCAGGCCTTCATCGACTTCATGTCAAGGGAAACAACCGACACAGACACCGCAGACCAGGTCATCGCCTCATTTAAGATCCTAGCCGGAGACAAGGTAAGAGAGGGTGGCCATCCAAGAGTGTCCAAAGTGTCTGTTGTATGGGGCTTCAACCCAGCTAACCCCGTCTCTTCTCCTTTACAGAACTACATCACAGCTGAGGAGTTGAGGCGTGAGCTTCCTCCTGACCAGGCAGAGTACTGCATTGCCCGAATGGCACCATACGCAGGCCCTGATGCGGTGCCAGGTGCTCTTGACTACATGTCTTTCTCCACCGCCCTGTACGGGGAGAGTGACCTCTAAGCACCATCTCCAGAACTCCGGAGCAGCTCTCTCTCCTGCATTAGCGCTGATCTTCTCAGACTAGATAGATGAGAGCGCTGGATGACGCTGCATCTGACTTTCTCTCAACCATCCAGTCCAAAAAGAGATCAGTGCTCCTGGGGAAGATATTTAAGAGTGTTGGAAACGGGACTTCATAGCACACCTGAAGGGGAGGGGGGATAGATATTTGGGGGAAGGGGTTACCATGGCATTATGGGAAGAGCGGATAACTGTTGATGAAGATTGCCACGCATTGAGGGGATGACTTTTTGATTCGGTGTAAAACATGTCAGTCTTGGAGAGCTTATGGAAAGTTGTAGGATAGAAGGAAAGAAGTTTAAGATGCAGGTTCAGTGTCGAGGGAAGAGGGTGTGTGGCTTTGGACTGTAGCTACAGCTCAGGTTCTTTAATCTTCTTCCGTTTCCTCTTGAAAATCACAATGTTTTTCCAGCTTTCAAGTGATATCTCACCAGCAGTAACCTGTAAAGACGGTTAATGTTCAGCCATTGGGTTAATTAAATGAGGAAAAATTTTCATTAAATCTCTTAGTTTGTTCTGGGATGGAGCTTAAAGAATCAGCTTTGGCTTCAGTCGATGCCTAGACGCTTAACCTGCACCTTATACCCTAGCGGGGAGGGTACAAGCTTTTTCAGTAAACATGCTATTTTCTTCGTTTTCTTGCTAGAGTTGGTGGGGTGGGAGGTTTGGTTTGGGGTTGGAATATGTTGTTTGGAATATAGTGAGGCTGTATATCGTAGGAAAATGGACAAAACGACTCGAGTGTTTTGTTAGGGAATTTGTGACATGCCCTCTTAACCCATTTTGCTGGATCGATGGAACTCTTTGAAAATCTAACCTCGGCGTATTCCTCCCATTTTATTTCTCTCCTCTCCAGCAATTTTGAGTTGGTGGGATTCTACGCTGTACATACTTGTTTTCCAGTACACAGAATTGCCCATGGCAGTCACACAGTGCTTCAGGTCATAAGCAAAGATTATAAAATGAGCAGTGTCACCCCTGCAGAGTACTGTAGGAAGGTTTGAGTAGCTACAGGTCTGTTTCTCTTGAGGGGTTGAAGAATCAATCAACAAAAGATACCCAGTCAGTTGATTTTCGTTTTTTTTTTTCTTCTCCAATCAACCATACAGCGTTCTCTTATCGACTCCCCCAGACTCAAATAGACATGTTCCTTAAGGATTTATTAACTGTAACTAATGTCCATCTGGCATCCATCTCTAATTGTTTTTCAAATATTACTGAATGTCCAAGTAAGAGCTTCAGTGGTGATGTGCGAAGCATGGCCTTGTAGTGACCCCTCCACTAGAGCCTATGACACCGCTGCTGAATCGACAGTTGAAAAGAGAATTTTATATAGTCGGAAATAAGTACAAATGTGCCTGGTAGTTGCAGGATGCTCTTTCTCCCACTCATTTTTTTCTTTTCCGTTTGTTGTACACTAGTTTTTCTCTTTCTACAGCGAGGGGCAGGGACCCAATGTACAGCTCTCGAGGTTGAGGGGAAGGAGTGGGAGAGCTGAAGTCTTAATGAACATTCCATTATGTCTTAATTAAAAATTAAATTACTGTTTAACAAATCTATGCAATCATGTATCCGATACCAACCATGCTCTGTAAGGAATGGCAGGGGTGATTTGCAATCGAAAGTGTTGAATTGAATTGAGAACAAATTAAGGGTAGAGGGAAGGGAATAGGGTTGGGTGGATGGGTTTCAGAAGTTTTGAACAGACTTGGACCAAAAGCCTGCTCTTATAGTCTGCAAAGTTGAATTAAAAGCATTTGAAATTCTGATTTTTTTTTTTCTTTCTTTTGTACTCTTTAATATCAAACGTTATCTGCTGTACTGGAAATTTGCAAAAACTGCTTTCTGTCTCAATGAAAAGTGAATTTCACATGCACACATAAAGTTTCCTTATAAAATATTACCACTTTGAATTATTTGTCTGTGTCCCTGCTTGATTGAAATTTCCTCCCATTACAGTTTAAATTTTCAACTTGATTGATAAATTCGCTATAGCTTCCCTGATAACACGTGTTCATCTGAGTCTATTTCATGCGTTTACATCTAGAAAATGTATTTTTAAGAGACAACTTGCAGATGTATGTGACATCTGGGGTGTTTTCGCTTCAATAGGCTACAAGTTCTGTCAACAACATTAGTGACAAAATGTTTAGCGACACTGTTGGGAGTACCGCGCTACAAGTAACACAAGTTGCATAATTTGATACTTGTTACTTTTTCAAGTAACTAGTACAATAACGCATTATAAATTTACAACATAATATTGGAGGTATTTTTCAAATAAGTTTTAACATTTGACTGAGCGCTCTTCTGTCCCCATATAAACATATTTATTGTAGTTCTAGTCAGAATGTGAGCGTTTACTAATGTATGCAAACACACAAAAAAACATTCAGTATTCCTCAGCATGAAATTGGAATTCTATGCAAACCTCCAATAGTTAAATGTTAAATAAAACCATTTTTATTATGCCTTTAATCTAACTTTCATTAACCAATTTATTGCTGTTGACCTTTGCAGATTCAGTTTAGCCATAAGCACAAATTACTTCCAATATTATTTTTTATTTATAATACTGGTGAAGTAAGTGTTAAACATCTGTGATACAGAATAACAGCAGCTGAAAAGTTTTCTTTTTTTTTAGCTCTACTGAACATACCTTAATGTGACTCTTACATTTGCACCAAAATGTATCTTTTGTTATTACAAAACAAACAAGACCACCCTAGATAATAGGAAAAGAAACGTAACATTTCTAAAAAAGAAAAGAAAAAAAGTATACACTAAACCTGTCTGTCACAGCTAGGATAAAAGACTTACTTATGTAATATTTATTTTCCTCATAAAAGAACAGGGATTATGCCTCAAATGCGGATGGAGCTTAATTTGTTGGGTGAACATTATTTTAAGAAAGCTGAAGCTTAAAAGAGTCAAATACTACATGTGCAATTAAATGTACTATGAGTAAAATAAAAACAGCTGCTTGGTTAAATAGTTAAGACGGGTAAGGATTCAAAGAATACAACCAATGGAGAGCTAACTTGCCGTCCTGAGGAGGAGTTCCTGTGTGAAAGTGTGAAGTCTGTACAGGAGGCTGAGTCCAGCTCTTCAAATAACATGTGTAAGAAGACGTGACGGTTTAAGCGTATATTATTTTCATTTTTATCGTTTGTCGTCGCAAAAGAAACCGTGTAGGATCGAGAGCGAACCGTTGGGCTGTTATGACGACCTGAGGAAGCGCGGGAGTTTTCTGTTGTCTTCAACCTGGCCGTTACCGTGGCGAGAGCGCGCGCCTTGTGTTTAAACTCACATTTTGGCGGGAAGAGCGCGATTGATCGCAGATCTTGGGCTGTTGTGGCGGGAATCATGCTGGCGTTGACGTTCACCTGTCGTGTACTACTCATCTTTCTGTTGTCAAATTCAGTAAAGATGACGGACAAAAATCAGGTAAACTAACGTCTGAATGCGAAAATAAGGACCTGCTTGCATGTGTGAAATATATAGTTGAGTAATACATTTTTATGAACGTTTTTGACATCTGCTGAAAAAATCAGATTAACGGATACGCTTTTACATTTAATTGTTGCAATAAAAAATGATTTAATTTGATGATTTAATGAGGACTTTTTTGAAACTAAAAATTTCTTTAGTTTTCTGTGTAGTTTTATTGCTCTGTGTCATAAATTTCCATGCAAAAACACACCTGTTGACCTGCAAAACTGCCACCTAGAAATGTGAAATGCTTGAACACAAGCCACGTAAACCTGAACAGGCTTAGAGAGTTTTTCTCTGAAAGATACACAAGAATACCGAATGTTTATTATTTTTTAAATCACTCAATTCTCAATAGAAAGACACACAAAAATTGCATTAAATTTAAAGTACACACACCTGTCAGCAAAGTGGCACCACATCTCTCATTCATTACTAAACCAACCACCTGAGGCCACTAAGCCTGCATATTTATTTTCATTCACAGTTATAAAATTGTTAGACATGCCTCATGTCCACAGTGCTGCCTTGTTCTCCAACAGAGACATCGTTGACTTTACACTCTCCGGCTGTTGTTTGTTACCGTACTCCTGGCAGGAGCCGGTTTGAGCACGACTGTGTTCATGTCACTTCTAATATTTCATTTGCTGTTGCGTTTTGAAACCTGATTGTGAAGGTGTGGAAAGCTTCCATCCTGATGACTTTGGCAAATCAAGATCAGTAACCGCTTAAGGAAATGCATAGGAGTCTACAAATAAAGTATTACTTTAGTACCTTGACTGGAAAATATTAGAATTTGTATAATATTCTTGTAGTTGAGACCTAAAAAGTGGTCTGTCCAATTCATTATACATGAATTATTGCACTCTTTACAAGTGATATTTAATGAATATTATGTTTATTTCTTAGTGTAAACACAAACTGCATTTGTTTAAGAACTACTGAAGGTTTTCATGGTTTCTCTGTAATGATTGTTACATATTTTCTAGAATATATCAGCGCACACTCATTCATCAGAGCTGGAGATGTTTCCACAAATGTCTCGAGTTGCGAACATGTGCAAGTCATTTTGCAAACCCTCTCTCTCGGGCTTCATTAATGGACACACTGCTCTATTCTTTTCATGGATTCAGTAAACACTGCCACAGATGTTTGGGATATTCACCAGTAAATGGAAAGGGTTAGGAAACCAGTTTCGACTTTTTCCCACATTACATCTTAATGTACAGTACAAAATAAAATTTAATCTCGCATTGAAAGTTTGTTACTGTTGTATTTGGTGGTAAAAACATGCAGTAATATTTTGTTCTTTTAATATTAACCAATTCATACTGAGAGCAAACAAACTGCTTTCTAACCAAACTTATTTTTCTTCTCTAAGTAAAGAACATTAGAGGACGCCAACTTCAACGGCAGGAGAATTGTTTCTATATTTTATCTTGGGGCTATTGCAAATATAAATATGCACTCTTTTTGCTTGCTTTCAACAAGATATTCTGTCATTTGAGGGAGTGCAAAAATATAAATCTTTCATTAGTGTGTCTAAACTGTCTTGCAACACCTTACGCATCGTGGGACCTCCAGGGATTTTCACGACAGTAGACTGCTGTTCCTCAGCCAGACACCACGTTTCCCTTTTTTCCTGCCCATTTTGAGAGCTTTTACACAGACTAGCCTTTCACATTAAGCCAGACGCACACACACACACACACACACACACAAAACGCTGACCCCCTCCCATTCTCTAATTATAGTTGCCGGTCTTGGACAAGCAGTTGCCCCAGACGTGTGTGCTAGACTGTGCTAGAGTGCGCCGTACTGCAGTCTGTGGCAGCAACGGCCAATTGTATAAATCTCTGTGCTCTTTCCAGCGAGCCCGGTGCGTTAACAGCCAGCTGAGGATGGACACACTGTCAGCATGCACAGGTAAAGCACCAGATTCTCCACAGCACAACAGAGTTTCCATCTGCTCTCAATTGGCGATGCCCATTTAATGCCCGATTAAAAGTATTTTGTGTTTGTCAGGAGATGCGTTGAGCTCTAGATGTCAACTGGCTCGCTCAAAAGCTCTGCGGGCCAGTGCTCGTTCGGGTTCCCTCGCCATCTTTATCCCAGTATGCAGTGCCGACGGAACGTACGCAGAGGTATTGTGATGCTAATGTCTAACAACTGAGTTCAGAGTGCAGGGGATTTTACAGTAAAGAACCGAGGACCAGATATGTTGAATGAAGACCAGGTGTCAGAAGTGCAGTCAATAGAAGAAATTTTAGTGAAGTTTAGTTTGCAGTTTCATCAGCAGAAGCTTCAGGTCTCACAAGGAGTTCGTAGGCCGCCCCACATACAATAACATTGTTACAGCAATTATACTCTAATAGAGGCTACTAACTACATAAATGATGATGGTTAAATGATTCTGATTGGCAAAGAAAGAAAGATAAACAAAACTAGTAATTTTCCACACAAGAGCAGACAGTCTGAAGCATATCTTCGTTGATCACATGGTTGACGGGTTCGTGACGTGGCTTGTCGAGAACAACAAGTCATTCCGTCTCTTTATGGTGCCAGTTAATCACCTCACCAATACAGACCATATTAACACATACAGGAGCAATTCACACAGTGTAAATATGCTTTTCATTGGGGAATGAAGTCCGGTTTCATGTTAGTGTCAGTGAAGTACCGCAGATCCAAAGACACGACAGCATTGTATTGGACCCGTATGAATTCTACACAACACTGATAACTGATATTCGTAACCTCAAAATAATCGTAAGTGATTGGTTCATTTGGAGGCATTGTTGTTCATTTTAGTGCCATTTTTGCTCCCAGTGCCAATCAGTAGGCAAACTTGCATGACATCTCATGACCTTTGACCTGTAGGTGCAGTGTCACAACCAGACCGGTTACTGCTGGTGCTCCACTGCTGATGGGATGCCAGTGAGCGGAAGCTCCGTCCTTCACCTGCGGCCCAACTGCACCGGTGAGACAGACCAGTCATTGTATGGGAATTTTGGGATATTCCAACAAAAAAACAGGAAGGAAACGATGTGCATAAAAAAACATGCTCGGTTTTTATCCGATTGGAAGACATGCATAAACTACAATTCAAACACATTTATTGAATAAATCTCTCCATGCACAACTAAAAAAAATCATGTGATCTGAAAACTGGAACCAGTCTCGTCACAGTATCTCAAAAGTGTTGGTTTGATGATTCTCAAATGCAACTCGTAATCATTAGATATCATATTTTTCTTGTTTGATTGTAGTAAAGAGATGTTGTATTTTCTTGTTTAAACAACATATTTTCTTGTAGTAACGAGATGTTATGTTGTAAAAAAAGCATATATTTCTTGTGAAATTGACATTTTCTCATAATAACAAGATGTCATTAAAACCCCATTTTTCTTATTAAAATTATATGATCTAATTATAATCGTAAACATTGTTTTTATGGCATAATATCTTTATTGTGTATAAATATATATCACTTTAACAAGAAGAAATTAGAAAATGTGTTGTTTTAATTGTGATTATTTTTATTTATTGAGTGTAAAAATGTATATACAGTAGAACCCCGACTTACGAAACGCTCTACGTACGAAAAATTCAACATACGATAAAAGATTTCGGGGTTTTTTTCGCCCGAGTAACGACAAAATGATCGAGATGCGAAAAAACACTTCCGAGTTTTGTTTTGAAATTCGCGCTGATTTTGGTTTGGGTTGGAAGAAGGCTACAGTTTGTCCGGTCAGAACAATGATTCTCACTCAGGGAATAATCCAAAACTGGTATTTATTAAAGGTGCATAGATGTGTGGTTACGCATGATCGATAAAACTTCAACGATTGGCACTAATTCCCTGTATTTCACTCAATAAACTATATATACAATCTTCAGCCGATCTCTTTTACCTTAATCATCCGTCAGCTCTCTCAGATGGAAAGTTTTGGAATAGTCCATTTCGCGCTGAATGACAGGGATGGCTGGAATAGTCCATGTAAGAAGGGGAACACTTTTTACAATCCTGCTCTCCTATTGGTCAGCATTGTGCCTAGTTAACAAACTTTTTTCTAATCACTCACCATGGATGTGAAGATTGTTGCTGAAGTCAAAAGGAAGAAGAGGATGCTTTACATTGCGTTTAAAAGGGAGATAATTGAGAAGTATGGAGTTGCGATGCGGTTCATCCCATGCTAAATGTGGTGTTTTTGTAAGGCTTGGAACGGATTAGGCAATTTACATGTAAAAGCCTGATCGATTTACGAAGCCAACCTCGGAACGGATTAATTTCGTATGTCGGGGTTCTACTGTATTTCAATTGAAGTTAAATGAAAATAAGAAATGTTGCTTTGGCAACTAGCTGAAATGAAATACGTTTTATTTCAGTTAATGTTTATTTTATTTCAAGCAATAGATGTTTATGGTTTTAGTTTTAGCTAACAATATTAATCCTTGTTTATGATTTTCAAAGTGATTAAACATGGAAATAATAAAATGTGGTAAAACATCTCCAGGAACCTCAGGGAACTGTGAGTTTTGAAATCAAATCATAAAACAATCTGTATTTCTTTACCCGTGTTGAAGGTCAGATGTCAGATATTGCTGTGGGAACACACAAACACAAACATTGCAGCATGATGAAATCAAGGTCCCGTCATGTGACATGTTCCTCTCTGCGTTTAGGGCGGGGCATTCAGTGGCGCTCCACCGCTGATCCGGAGCCGACGACTGCAGGTGATTTCAGGATCACAATCACAGTCTACTTCTGTTTTACAGTCATTCGCATGAATTTAGGGCTTTACGAAGCTCTAATACAAGCCAAACGCAAACTAACGTTAATGAAAAGAACATGAAAAAACACCTTTATACATATTCTTCAAGCAATACGAACATTTACTGGAATGAAATATTTTAATCATTATTCTGTTATTTTACTGTATGTAACTTACATGCTAATGCTCACAATACTTCATTGATATCTAAAGTAGTTCTCTACGCTGTGTGCATTACAGTTTAAGAGTAATTCAATATTATTCATTCAAATATTTTAAAATACTAGAGTAGCAGCAAACGCTGCTAATGAAGAAAAAACTGCTAATGAAGATTGGACTGATGCAGGTTAGCAGGGAATTATATTTATTTATTACTCAGAATGCATAGAAAATATGTTTATAGGAAGATTTCAACATGTTCCAGATGATGTTAATGCAGGGAACATGATTCGTTGTTTTAATCGATTGATCGCCATAAAGAATAGTAATAATCGGTGTTTAAGCAGTGTCTCAAAACACATCTTTTTAGTCAAGTTTTTAATGTTTAACTTGTGTATTTACTTTTTACTTGCATTTACATGTGTATTTTTACTTTATTTGTTTTATTTTTTTCTTGTTGTTTTGCAATTTCGTATTGTAATCTGCGCTTTGGGTTTAATAAAAGTGCACTACAAATAACATGTATTATTATTATTATCATACGTGTGTTAAAGGAAACTCCCGAGCTGTAATGAGACGTAGTAGTAGTTGTGCAAGTTGTAAATAAGCGTAATGCAAATTCACGCGTGTACAGTAGAGGGCGCCGCTCACACCTCTCAGCTGTGCTGCCGTATCCATCATGGATGCACTTTCTCTCCGTTCCTCTCAACATGAGGACGGGAGAGCTGTCACTCAATACATGGGAGAATAAAATCATTTTAAATAACTATTTTCTTAAATTGAAAAAGTACTGTGATGCTTTTCTAAGTACTTGAAAAAAGTCATCTGATTGAGATACTGTCTGATTTTAAATCCAGGACTCACTGTGCCTCCATTTTGGGTGACAATCCAATTGAACTCTGACCCCAATGGAAGCCGTCCCGTCGGACGACCCACAGGTGAGAAGGAGACGATCGAGGCTTGTGTTCGTTTGAGTGTTTTGAAGAGTTTGTTCAGTGTCTTACTCTTTATTCCTGCAGACTCTCTAAAGAACTGTGAACACGAGAGAACGTCTTTGCTCGCTAAAGCGGGCATTCAGGGCTCAGAAGAGCGCTTTATCCCAGAATGCAGTGCAGATGGGCGATACAAGTCCACTCAGTGCCACGGCAGCGCAGGATACTGCTGGTGTGTGAGAGTGGACTCGGGGCGGCCCATCCCGGGCACTTCTGACAGGTAAGGAGTGTGTGTGTGTGTGTGTGTGTGTGTGTGTGTGTGTGTGTGTGTGTGTGTGTGTGTGTGTGTGTGTGTGTGTGTGTGTGTGTGTGTGTGTGTGTGTGTGTGTGTGTGTGTGTGTGTGTGTGTGTGTGTGTGTGTGTGTGTGTGTGTGTGTGTGTGTGTGTGTGTGTGTGTGTGTAAGCTAGTGTAGAAAACTGAAAACGATTCTCTTCTGTTTCCAGGAACCGACTGCCTGACTGCAGCTCTCAGGAAACACACACGCTCGTCATCAACAACAGCTACACAGAAACACCTCTCTCAGGTCAGATCTTAGGACATGTTAGCTCAGAGATGGGCATCTTCAGTCCCTGTCCTGCAGAGTTTAGCTGCAAACACACCTGAGACCGTTAATCAAGGTGTTCAGGATGACTAGAGAGGTATAGGCAGAGTTTGAGCAAGTTTAAAGCTGAACTCTGCTGGCCCTTCAGGACCAAAGTTGCCCATTCCTGTATTAGAGAAAAGGCCAATAGAATGGGATAAATGTCAAATAAATTCACATTCTCTTTTAAAGTTCCTCGTTATACTATTTTAAAGGCTCTTAATTTAGTTTCGACTCCTACAAGAGGTTTCCATGCATCCAATGTCAAAAAAAACAACCATTTCTGGTTCAACGAAGGATTCTGTCTCTGTAAACCCCGCCTTCCTCTCCTCTGATTGGTCAGATGGCCCAGTCCTGTTCTGTGATTGGTCGACTGCTTACAACACGTGTCATAAACTGCCATAGTTGAATTTTAACTCTTCCTCAGCACTTGATACACAACTCAACTCTCGCAGTGCATTATGGGTAATCTCTAGTCGTTGAGTGTACATCAGCTGTCCACTCGTTATTGTGGTGCATTGTGGGATTGAATGAGTGCACTCGATAATGTGGTTTCAGACATCACTACCAATAACTGTCCCCTCAAATGGCTGTCTATTTAAGGGTTTAGGGCAGATATCAGCCAGTGACACGAACAGTAACGGCGATGTAGGAATTACCATTTTACCATTAGTCTCATCCTTTAGAAGTGCAGCAAAGTGGATTTGCTTTCGCAAAGCAAACGTTAAATGTAGTATTTATTGTATTGGTTGTTGAATATTGATTTATATCTACTATGTAATAGCGTGAGGCTGATATATTAAAATAAAACCAGCTTCTATTTGACTCTCTAAAATATATTTCACCAGTTTAAATTGCGATATCTGTCTGTGTTTGTATAGGTTGTCCCAGTGTGCAAAAGACAGACTTTTTGAATAGTTTAATACAAGCATTCCAGCAGGAAGTGGAAAGTGTTGCTCCATCTTCTTCTTCCAGGTTAGAGACACACACACACACATCGATTACAGTCTTTAGACATATTGACACACACAGGTGAATCAACAAGATTGAGTTTTGTTTTGATTTTGCATTTAAAATCAGTATTGATATTGCATCTTCAATGTCTTTCTTTAATGCATAGACGAGGTTAATGTCAACATCAAGTGTTTTGTTAAACCTTTTACAACCATTTTGCGTGAAATTTTCTTTTAACATTGCAACAATACCTGACGTTTTTTTCAAACATGTTTCGATACTCACATGCCAATATACCAGTTTCTTACTCTATCAGTAAATATTATAACAATGGAGTTTTCCAGTAAAAAAATTTGACACTTCTCTTTTGAAACCGTTATTATTGTTAATACTAAACTGAGCTCTCCTTCAAGTCGTCTTGCTCTTGAACGGACAAATTCACTCAAAATGATGTAAAAAAACAAAATTAAATAACAAGTATCCTAATAAACTTAAGTGAACATAAAAAAACATGGTTAAGAAATAAACGCATGTGTCAGTATCAGTATATTAGAGCCGTCGCTCTTAAAGTGACAGAAGCCTAATATTCCTGCTGTCTGTGTTTATGATGTTCAACAAAAGACAAAGAAATTAATCACTCGCTGCTCTTCACTGAATAACTTTTATGACTGTAATAAGGATTCATTAATATGGATGTTTTATTTATAGTGAGGACTATGCAGTTTTATAATTGCTTGCTTAATTACATTTCTGTACCTGAAAAATGCTGAAGATCTTCCTGAGAAACATTGATTATTTCCATTCTGTCTTTGTTCTATTGTAATTATTTGTGCTTTTGCTTGTAATTTGATTATTTGTTCTTATTTTATTACTGACTTTTACTGGTCTTTAATAAGGTTTTAACCGTTAGACTAGTAGTTTCAGATGTCAAAACTGGAGTACAGAATTGTGACTTTCACTAGTATCTGAAATGTTGGTGAATAACTGCCTGTTTTTCATGGCTGATAAAAAATATTAAATTTATTAATATTAAATTTTAAATCACCGGCCATTGACAGATGTGGAAAAAATGTAGCTTTAAGCCCTGCGTAAGCACATACCAAAATTACTAAAACTAAAAATACAAAAATACTAATTTAAGTCATTCTCATTTAAATTATAATATGAATATTATGTAAGAATTGTTCAATTTAATTTGATGAAATATTTCTACTAAATTAAAAAAAAAAAGTCTTTAAAAATTTTAGTGTACTTGATGTACTGAAATAACTAAAGTTAAAACTGAAATACAAATTGCTAAACGAACTTTGGATATATTTTTAAAAACTTGAAAATTAAAATAATAAACAACATTAACATGAAATAAAAATAAAAGCTAAATCAATTGATTTGTAACAATACTAAAATCACACAGCTTTAGAGAAATGACAGAATGTTGATTCATTCATTTCTGCATGCATTATTGTGATATTTGTCATGATCCAGATCTTCTGGTCTTTCAGGACTCACCCCCCCACCCCTCCGCCCTCTGTCCACTCTCTCCGTCTGTACTTTATGCAGTTGGACGCTGACGGTGATGGGGCTCTCGGCGAAAGAGAAGCTCGTCCGCTACGACTCCTGCTCCGCAGAAATCTGCGTCCCCGCCGCTGTGCCAAGAAGTTCATGCAATCCTGCGACCGTAACGCAGACCGTCGCCTCAGCGCTCAAGAACTCACTTCCTGTCTTGGCATTTGAGGCTGAATCCATAAATATTGTGCAAGATGAAGTATCTTTGGAAAGGGTTTCAGACTTCAGTTTGACCTTCATCTCTCCACAGCTCCTTTGAGCCTCTGACCGCGGCGTTCAATCACTTCACTCTGGGTTTTTGAATCGGTTTCAGCTCTCACCGGCGTTCTGACCTTTTCACTTATGCAAGTCCAAACACTGTGCCTTTGAAATAAAGGACTCGTTATTGGTTTTATAAAAATAACCAGGAGAGCCTTTCTGACCGCTGGAGCCTCAAGTGTGTGTGAGTGTATTTGAGTCAGTACAGGACCATGATTCATGAATATTGTAAAAATTGTAATAATACAGTATTATGACCAGTGATCATTTAGTTGAAAACTGAAACTAAAAACTTGCTTACTGAAATAAAATGAAATATAGAATAATATTTTATTTCAGCTAGTCGCCAATGCTAAATTTCTTTTTTAGTACACAGAAATGGTTAAATGCTTTTTTCAGGATTTACGCATCTAAATCGATAGTGAAATCACAAACAATTTAGTTTATTAATTTTTACATATTATGAATTAAGGATTTTAAATGAGTAAAACAAATTGAGCTTAATAAAACATTTTAAAACATATTTTCCTTTCTTTTTATTTATTTATGAAATCACAAACTAAATGGTCCATCCAAATGTTTTATTAATCCATAGTTTTAATCAACAATTGATAGTTTTTACTCATTTAAGTCATACTCATTGAAATCGTAATGAGTACGGTATTATGTAAGAATTATTCAATTTAACTGTTGTCAATTTAACTGTTGGCTCACAATTGTATGGTCACTTCCAATTCATTAGCCGAGCATAACTGGATAAATAACTAAATGCCATCAGATATTCTGTGGTAAAAACCAGTGTGTTTACAACAATTAATTAAAATATCAAGCAGCATAACGACCGTTTGTGGAAGCGGATGAAACCGGAAGCCTCGACACGATCAAGTTAAAATGGCCGCTGTCTCAGTTACGCTGAGACTAGACGTTATTTACATCAGCACCATCTTTGATTTTGAACAGGAATGAAAGCGAGGCTTTATGAGGGATAAATGCATCTTTTTAGTGGGTTGTGCTGTTACTTAATGTGTTTTGGGATTGCTTTGCTGACAAAACACTGCAAAACGTCTTTCCAAGAAATGTAGACAAACTCCAGACAAAAATCATAAAATGATAAGTGATTTATGAGCTTAAATTCAGCGAATGTCATTATAAACACAGTATCTCCTCACAGACCTGCTTTCATTCTGTCCTGGCGACGCTCTGAATAAGGTCTATATCCTGCATATGTTTACATGTCGGTGTGAGTTTGCTTGACTGAATGTGTTTCTCCTGATTTTAAACAACGTTTTAACTGCAGACTTCTGCTTCGGTTGATAGTATAGTCAAATCAGCAACACCAAAGAACAGCCCTAGGTGTCAGTGTAACTCCAATCCTGATCTGACTGACTCTGAACGGTTTGACTGTTGACTCTCAATTTCCTGCCTGTGTGACACAGCCGTCGTTTTGAAAGTAAGTGAGATGTCCTGGAGCACACCTGTAAATTTCACTAGTTCTCTCTGTATTTTAAGGGTTTTAAATAACTTTATCATGGCAAATGTGCAATTAGTATATATTTAAAATGGATGCCATACAAGTTTCAACAGAAATGGCATTAAAGTATATTTGGCAGCATGACCATAACCATATTTCCAAGACAATATAAGTCTTTATGAAATTACATTAAATGACTTGTGTGGGTCAAAAAAAAGTGCATTTAATATCAATTAAACTGGAATACATTTTCATTTATATGTGAATAACTAGTGTCAGAAAACGTCCATAGTAAGCACACTATTGTATTTGAAATATGTTCCCTTTTTTAAATAATAAATTGCAAATACACTAACAAATAATTGTACTATCTTTAAATCTAATAGAAGTATATTAGCATTGTGCTTTTACCTATCTCCTGAAGTTGTAGTAAGTAAAACTTTAGAGCAATTTTTTAAGTTTACTACTTTATGTGTGGAATTCACTTCATTGCTTGGACATACATTACTTTCAGAATAATAATAACACAATTATGGTACGTTTTGAAGACACTCATAATTAATTTTACACTTTAACATCACTAATCAAGCATGTAAATAGTCCCTACACAGGCATATACTTGAAGTGTACTAAGAATACTTGAAGTTGTTCCAATTTAACACATAAAAGTACATTAAATTCACTTAAAGTTATGCTTTACTACAGTTTAATTACAACTAAAATGTACTTAGTACAAAATTAGTTCCAAAATATCACACTTCCAATTAACTAATCATTAAACTAATCATAAACTGATCATTAGTCTGGCTTCAAGTGTACTTAGCATACATTTTTGTAAAATACCATTTTTGTTCCTTTTCACAACTGTGTGACGTTAAATTTCTTAAAATCATAATTTTTTCTGACTGCCGTAATCAATCTTTCTAAGTCATGAAAACGCTATTTTGTATTTTTTTTGTGATCCGTTAGGACAATTTATTCATTCATTATTAGTATTATTATTGGAGCGAATGAAAACACATTAAAAGATATTTGCTGTAGTCTCCCATTCAGCAAGATGGCTGTTTACTGTCTCAGCTCATAATTAGGTGAGGTAGTGAATATATATTTAAATAATCTTTATTTGTTCGTATCTAGAGAATCATCTATACTCTGCTTCTCCATCTAAACTGTAAAATCCCTCTCTCTCCGTCTCTCTATCACCCCATCATTATTACATCTGTCCTGTAGGTGTGCGGGAAGAAATTGGTTATTAATAAATCATAAATCTACTTCATTTCTGAAGATGGATTCAGTCTCTTTCCTTCAGATTAGGAAAATAAGCGTGTTGAAGGATTAAATTAAATAAAGTGTGTGATAAAATAATTTTCAGCAGTTCCTGTAGGAAAAAACAGTTCATACCAGTGGTAAAGTTTGTTCTTCAATTTAAAGTTTGTGATCCTCTCTCTAACCAGGATGATCTTGGACCTTCAGAGTTTAGAGGAAGAACTAGTCACAGATTTTTCCAGATCAGGCTGAACAGAGCTTTGAAAAGTGTTAGCATGCAAAAACCTTGAAAAATTATGTTAAACCCTACTTTATGGAGAATTGTAATGGTCCAATATATTCTCTCAGTCTTTTGTTCTGACTTCTTTTGGAGGTTCATACTTCAACCTAATCGCTCATTGGCCCAAAGCCATTTAAAATCACTGGCTGCATCCAAAATGGAAAATGTCCCTATGATATAGTTGGTGAAAAATAGTATGTAAGAAGAGTAGCTTTTCCGAATTCACAGTACTTATAAAAGAGTAGACAAAAAATAACTGGATGATCTACTACTTCCGGGAGATTGTGAAGTGTGCATATGATGAACACTTTACTGTCCCATGAGGCAACGGGAGAGGATTTGTGAATGGCAGTGAAGCGACACAACTGGCGCTGGTATGTCATGTGATTACGACAACATGGCGAATATAGTACGTCCAGATTACACTCAAATTACACACCTTCATACTATATAGAACACACATTGTTAGTGGTCGCAAAGTAGGTACTGTAATGCCTTGAGTTACGAGCATAATCCATTCCAGGACTGAGCTTGTAACTAAAGTTGCTCATATCTCAAATCATTTCCCCTCATAAGAAATAACAGCAGTAAAAATGTATCTGTTCCAGCCCTCTAAAATCTCCCTTATTAGTGCTAATAACAATGGAGAAAACATGTCTTTAATTGCTATATAGACATACACACACACAAAATTATAGTATATAAGGATTCCTGTGATATAAAATAAAATGTGGTTTTAATTATGAGTTCTTGCCTTCGAGACAGACGATACAGTTGTGGTTAATGCAAACACAATATGGAGGACTCGCGGGAGATGCGTACGGAATTCGACTTTGGCTGCAAATCTGTGCCAAAAAGAAACGAGCGCAAAACTGATGTTTGCGCATGCGTAAATTACATCCGCGAACGTATCTACACGCGAAAAAACAGGAGCCCGCGAGCTCATTTTAATCCCCAGTGCGCATAGGGAAGTTTCACCCGCATGTGTATTGCGTGCAGATGTCATGCGCTCGTTCTTCTCTCGACTGCTGTTTTTGCTTGCACGAACACTTATTTTAGTCTACGAAGTGAATCTCAAATATTTACTTGTATCTCAAAGCAAAAATGTGCTCAAAGGCTTGCTCGTATCTCGGAATACTTGTATGTCAGGATGCTTGTATCTCAAGGTATTACTGATATTATTTAAAATATGTAGCCACTATGATCAGAATAACAACAAACCACAAAAATCCTATCAATTCCACATGGAGAAAATCAAGTCACGCCCTATATTTTTCCTTGTTCGAGAAGCTGTTTCACTCATAAACTGTAAAAGATGGACAGCTCGTCTCCACTTCCTTCTACTGTAGAAAAATGAAGCCAAAATATCCTAGAAACGGTCGAGTCTGATTAGGTCATTTGGAGACCAAGGCTGTTTCTCAATGGGTGCTTCTCATTTCTTATGTGTGCAAACATTTGGGGTGCAAGGGAAGGATGCATCTGCGTATCCTCACTCATGACTCGCCAGGAGGCTTCCTCACCTCCTCACGGTGCAATTAGAGAATTGAGATGTCCTTCAAGATGGCTGATTTAGACTGGTTTCTAGGTCACAGGGTACAGGACGGAGGAGCGAGGAAACAAGTAAACATTAATTAAATGTTTACATTAAATGTTTACTTGTGTTTTCCTACTATGCTATCATCAACCGTCAAAGTTCAACTCAAGAATGCAAGTATGATGAAAGTACCCAGATGTGTTCTTGATATCAAGAACTGCCTAAAATGACAGAAACAATCATTTGAAGTGTAATTGGATTTTTTGGTTTGGCTCGCGGCCCATTCGATTACATGGAGAGGGTAGAGTTTATGACTTTATGGCTTTACTTGCATCTCAATCTGCTCCTTAAGTCAGTAATCAGGGCACTGATCAGGGAGTCAGCCATTTTAAAGGCTATTTCAATCAAATCCTTCTAGTGCACTGCAATGTTCGCTCGCTAAATGTCCCACAATGCATTGTAAAACCAGGGTGAGTCGATGCTTAATGTTTTTTTAATGTTTTTTTTAATAAAACCATTATTATGTTTTGACATATGCATTGCTAGACATTTAATAAACATAATGTACCAATCATGTATTGCTTAAATGTTGCAGGGATATGTAACAATCAATGTTTTTATCATAATCTACTTTTAAATGACAAATAATTAATGTCAGAAAGATATCTGTGCAGCTTGACTTTTTCACACAGGCCCATTGGAGGTTTGGATTTAGTTTTCCCTTAATAATAACAACCTTCATTTAAAAACCACATTACACGTTGGTGCGGGATGAAGAAGGCAAAAGAGAGCAAGGTTCAAACCAAAATCTCTCTTTATTTAAACAAAACCAAAAACACTTTAAATATAAACAAAAGTCGCACACTTGAGCAAAACATGAAGAACTAGGAGACCATCCGCACTCATTAACATTGTCAACAACTGGCAAAGACAAGGGAACACATTAGGATTTTTATACAAGAGGAGATAGGGAACAGGTGACGAGACTAACAAGATGAGGGATTGACAAGACAGGTGAAGGAAATGACACAGGGAGCACATGGAAGGAAACAGGAAGTGTGAAGTGACAACAGGTGACATCATTATCTATGACTGATATTTAAATTTGTTTAATGATCTGAAACATTTAAGTGCGACAAACATGCAAAAAAATAATAAATCAGAAAGGGGGAAAACACTTTTTTCTCACCACTGTACATATGAACACAACTGGAGAGAATAAAAAACACGAGGAGCATCAGCTTTAATTTCAGCTCTAACAACCCCAAGAGCATGCAGATCGTAATCGAAAACTACCTCTGGAAGTGGACAAACTCAAAACCATTGAGACCCTGTTTACACCTGTATTTAGCGTCGTCCACTTGTGATCCAGTCAACCAAAACGCATTTTAATAGCAGGTCATAGAAGTCAAGACTATTGTTATAGTATAGCTATAGCCACAGTATAGCTTTGTGACCACGTTCAGTGTTGCCAGATTGGGCGGGTTCCTGCCCAATTGGGCTCCTTTTGGTCACGTCCGACTGGAGAAAAATGCATTGGGCTGGTTGATAAATATTGGGCTGTTTTTTGATGACCCCCCCCCCCCCCCCAAATTTCATATATAAATGCATATAAATTCCATTAAAACAAGCCCACCCCCCGGTCAACAGTCTTGGTCTTAGGCGGGTATTTTCTTGAATGGGCGGGCTTTAAGCTGTAGTTGGGCTGAAAATCGTCAGTCCAATCTGGCAACACTGACCACGTCAGTAATTGCGACCTGGCAAATCACCCAAAACTGCTCCATAATTCAAACATTTTTCTTGCTAAGGAAAATGTTTCTTGTTTGAACAGCATTTGACTTTGTCTGGTAAAGACAAGTGGTCTTGTTCTTACACTGTGCTCTCTGTTCAAACAGAGAAGGAGAATGAAGTGGACACACAAAGGCTTGTGACGGAGAATAGAAGGGATTAGACGAGTGTCAAAGAACTTTTGCCGCTCAGTAATGGATGTGTTGACACGTGTCCTCTTTGTCCTCAATTAAGGCCTCTTTATGAAACCTCACGCTGTGTTGTGAGAGGATTTTAGCATAGTCCTTTAAGTTATTTATGAATGAAAAGAATGAACTAGTATTGACGAGAGAGACATGAAACCACTGTAGTATTGTGAAGCTTTGCTCTAAAACTCTGCTCAAGTATAGAAACGGGCCCACACACACACCTCATGTGTGTATTGTCTGGCTAAATCCATCATCTTTTGTCGCGTTCCCTTCATGCTTGACGCTTGAGAGGAGCTGAAATTGGCTGTCAGTATTCCAGTCCTGGACTCTGAGCTTCCTAATGGAATAAATTGGTTCCAAGATGTTCAATTTAACTGTGACCCAACACCTCGGAAAGATGATTCATCTGATATGCAAACCAGAGCATGACCAACAGGCAAGAAACTGAAAATGAAGTACTCTCTTTTCTTTCTCTCTCTCTCTCTCTCTCTCTCTCTCTCTCACACACACAGATGCAGACGAGGAGTGTGTATGCAAGGTCAGCAACATGATCTCACTAATTTGCTGATTGGTCTCAGAGGAAAGTGAACGTCTTCAACGCATAGAAACAGTGATATTACTATTAGTTCAGACCTGCCGTAACGTTGTTTTACTGACCTAAATAAACACTCACTGGCCACTTTATTGGGTTCACCTTGCTAGTATCAGGTTGGAATCGCTATTGCTTTCAGAACAGTCTTAATTCTTTGTCATAGATTCAACAAGTTGCTTCAACAATTCCTCAAAAGATTTGGGTCCATATTGACGTGAGAGAAACACTCGGTTGCTGCAGATTTGTCAACGCTCCCGTTCCACCACATCCTAAGGTTTCTCTGTTGGATTGAGTGAGGATTATAGTGAACTCATTGCCATGTTCGGGAAACCAGTTTGAGATGATTTCAGCTTTGTGAGATGGTGTGTTATCCTGCTGGAAGTGGACATCCATGACATGCGGAGTCCCTCAAGGTTCAATACTTGCACCCCTCCTGTTCAACTTATATATGCTGCCACTGAGCCAAATAATGAGAAAGAACCAAATTGCATATCACAGCTATGCAGATGACACCCAGATTTACCTCGCGTTATCACCTAATGATTACAGCCCCATTGACTCCCTGTGTCAATGCATTGATGAAATTAAAAACTGGATGTGCCTAAACTTCCTTCAGTTAAACAAAGACAAAACTGAAGTCATTGCATTTGGAAACAAAGATGAAGTTCTCAAAGTGAACGCATACCTTCACTCTAGGGGTCAAACAACTAAAAATCAGGTCAGGAATCTTGGTGTGATTTTGGAGTCAGACCTGAGTTTCAGTAGCCATGTAAAAACAATAACTAAATCAGCATATTATCATCTCAAAAATATTGCAAGAATTAGATGCTTTGTCTCCAATCAAGACTTAGAGAAACTTGTTCATGCTTTCATCACCAGCAGGGTGGATTATTGTAATGGGCTCCTCACCGGCCTTCCCAAAAAGACCATAAGACAGCTGCAGCTCGTACAGAACGCTGCTGCCAGGATTCTGAGCAGAACCAGAAAATATGAACACATCACACCAGTCCTTAGGTCCTTGCACTGGCTTCCAGTTACATTTAGAATTGATTTTAAAGTACTGTTACTTGTTTATAAATCACTCAATGGCCTAGGACCTCAATACATTTCAGATATGCTCATAGAATATAAACCTAACAGATCACTAAGATCATCAGGATCAAGTCACTTAGTAATACCCAGGGTTCACTCAAAGCAAGGAGAGTCTGCTTTTAGCTGTTACGCCAGCCGCAGCTGGAACCAGCTTCCAGAAGAGATCAGGTGTGCTCCAACAGTAGCCACATTCAAATCAAGACTCAAAACACATCTTTTTACCTATGCATTTGCAGATTGAGCACTGTGCTATGTCCGAACTGTTTGCATTTTATTTTATACGTATTATCTTTTTATTCTTTTAATCATTTTTAATGTTTTACTTTTATCATTCTTCTTTATGTAAAGCACTTTGAATTACCATTGTGTATGAAATGTGCTATACAAATAAACTTGCCTTGCCTTGCCTTGCCTTACATTCAGCAAGTTGTCATTATCACGTAACCTATCAGCGTCAGTTGTGTCGTGTCAGCATCTTTCACCAAAAAAGTGTGGATACAGGGTCCATCATGTGCACACTTCTGAATCTCACCAGATGTAGTAGTTTTTGTGAAGTCGTAAAGTAATTATTCAAAATAAGTGGTTATAAAAGAGATTATGAGATTTTGGACGCAGGCAAAGTGTCTGGCATGTGATTGGCTGATTAGATATTTGCATTAACAAGACGTTTAATCACTTTTGTGGAAACTGGTCCATTTTTTTTTATGAACAAAGTTCCAAAGAACAGCATTTATTTGAAATGGAAATGTTTTGTATTATACATGTCTTTACTATCAATTTCATGCATCCTTGCTGAATAAAAGTACTAATTTATTTTATTAGTCTAGTTTTAAGAGGTCTAGTATTGGTTCAGGTCTACACAGGTCTTGGTCTGGATCTGTGGCTCCAGTTCTGCTATAAACTTATGAAAACTATAAATCATCACAGGTGAACATTAATTTAGAGAACATAATGAGAATCCTTATTATAATCACTGCCAGTCCGTCATTTGTACCCAAAATGAACCTTCATAACATGCAATTACCAGCAATCGATAGTTGTTTCTGACCTCAAATATACAAAATCATGTCTTGATTTACCAAACCCGTGAGAGATTTGATAAAGCCAAGAGATGTATGTTATGCTCTCTCTCCTCATCTAATAACACATGTATGATCTGCCCAGATGACTTATCGCCGACTGGAGGAGAGAGTTTTCTCCTGACTGAGGAATCACAAGCACATTATTAAAGACAGAAACACAGCTGGGTCCAGACCATCACCCCTGCCCGTCCTCCAGGTGGACCGTCGCTGCGCTGATGGGAAACGCAGGAGGAAACGAGATGAGAAAGGTCAAAGAAATGTTCTTTCTTTTGTCTGTCTCTCTGTCTGTTCTTCCGTCTCTTTTCACTATGAGATTGACTGAAGGCCGCGGCTCAGTTTAATCTTTCTCGTGAACGTCCAGGTGTTTCCAGTGAGGATTTAAACTGGATTCCACTGACTATTTGAATGTAGATTTGCCGTTTTATTTCACCATCTGCCTGGCGTGCTTTGCCTCTCAGTTCATTAACTGTTCATTTATGCACTCCTTTTTCATTCTGTCCGCTTCTCCCCAGTCTGTGAATGATTGTTTATTAGCTCTGATCTCATTTTTAATTAAAATACTTCTCTGCTGTGGAGAGAAGAAGCTGTAAGGGTGGTTTGCCTACAGCGGTTCGGCTGCAGGATTGACTGAAGAAACATTATCAGCACCATGGTAGAAAACAGTACATTTCTTGTCTGTCGCCACCCACTGCTACTTATACCAGTGACGGAAATAAGTGCAGTTACAATAGCAAAATATATGGGAGAGTGTTGTTAAAGTGTGATGATATTGTTTTGCAATAGAAAGCGCATTAATGTTGATAGTAAATCAAAAATAGTTAGCACATCATTTGTAATTGAAAGGATTTAAAGACAATATCTGGTTATGGTTGCACTTGAAATCGCTTTATGAGATGATAACTTTTTCCATTAATCAACGGAAGTTAATTTTCTGATTTGATTATTTTCAACCCTACAAACCCTCAGGAAATATGAGGATGGGGGACATGCTATGCTTATATCGCGCTATATTTATTGTTTCATACGAATGAAATTCTAAATAGAGTGGAATTTGTGTAGTTTTTGAACATGGGTAAGTCTCAAATTTATAGTAGTAATTGGAAAATGAATTGGCTATAGAAAAACTGTTTATTAACGTTCTAAAGTTAGCACACAACGGAAAAATACATTTTAATCTAAACACTTTATTATTCAAAGAAATTCAACATTTGATCGATTAATGAATCTGACCAATAGGAGTGTAGAACGAAAACGACGCTCGTAACGGATTGGTTATTTTACCTAAATGGCGTAATATATACGGTAACCAATAGCAACGTGCAAAAGAGGAAAAAGGCCGTGTCAGGCCGTATCTGATCAATAGTGATGATATTGTAGTGACCAGTTTTCTTGTCCATCTTGTATTTATTTCCACACATGAGAAGTGCATACATTTCCATACATTAATTTTGCTATAAGCTATTCTTCAAAAGTGTATGTCATAATGCTATGGTAGTGTGTCTTGTAAAAAGTAAAAAACATATTTTGGAATATTAAAAATGGGGAGATATTTGTGTTATTGCTTTTTTTTGTCACACAGTTGTGATTTTGATCATTATTCATATATTAATATATATAAATATTAATAAAAAAATACAAATCTTTAATCTATAAAAAATATTATGCAAAATGACAGCCCTTTTTTATTTACCAGTTTTAACACAGACAGAATTTTTTTTTTTTTATTCATTGTTGTATTATATATGAATAACTTTAACAGAATAAAATGAGCATCATGACTGAGATTCTGGAACATGTTGAATAATTGTGTGTTAATGATTTGTTTTTTAATCTTGTTTTGTAGGTCTGGGATTCACTTTCACCCTCGACTTCCTGGCCGTTGGATTTTTAGAGAAACCGGTAAGATGAAAGATAAGCTTGCTGATTTTTTTGTGATCAATCAGATGAGATTAATTTAGAATCCACTCAGTTTTTGTGCATGCAAATCCTCTCGTTATAACAAAGTGTGTAAGTTAGAGTAATCATAAAATAATTATGTAGTCATTGATTATCGTGGAACTTTTGTGAGATTGCAACATCGCAATGAACAAACCGAGACTACAGACCGCTCTTTGTGTATTATTATATATTATTTAGTCTCCTTTGAGTTTTAGTTTTCCGGCGGGCGGGCTACCATTGTTTTCCTTTTGGAGGGTCACTCCTTTAAAAAGCAAATGATGGTAATCGAAGTAGGTGGGGAAAGGACGGCAAATTAACATTTTATAGTGATTTATTTTCTTCTCTTTTTACTTTCCAGTCAGTTCAAAAGTATAACCCCTGCTGTACATCATTCTGGGAGTTCGGGGGGGGGACCACAACGATCCCCCCCCCCACCTTTGGGTGCACCCTTCACACATACTCTCTCTCACACCATTCATTCATATCGCAGAGATCTGGCTGGGCTTGAACCAGCAACCTCTACACCCATGAGGCAATGCTCTTACCTGTGAGCCACAGATCTCTTGCTGAAGTGTATGAAGGAACTTATATTTCACTCTTCAGATGTGTGATCTCACAATAAACCAGTTAAAGCTTTGACAGTGTCTCTGTTGGTTGATTGTCTTCTCCAAAAATCAGGATGGGTTTGAACCCACAGCCTCATCATCAAAGCGCATGTGTGTAACCACTTATGCCACTGTGACTTTCACACTGATTTCTGGAGTTTGTTTGATTTAATGACTGCGATTTAATGTTAACAATAGTGGGACTCAGACTCAGGTCTCCAAAATGGAAGCATAACGCTGGAACTCCCAAGCCACTGCTTCTGCGGAGCTGTTTGGGATTTTATTCCAGGACTTTTATAGCAGGACTTTATTCCACAGAAAGTGGGACAGGAAGAATGGCTTTCTCTCTAGAGAAAGTATCTATGGATTGAAAAGCTGGTCTACAAACTTGTTGTTGTTCGCTTATGTTTGAAGATTTTAAGTTTGAATTAGTTAAGTGGTTTTAAAAGATGGATGGATGGATGGATGGATAGATAGATGCATGGATGGACAGATCAATTGATGGATGGATGGATAGATAGATTTTTTTTCACTGTCATTTTTTATCAGTTTTGTCAGTATATATTTATAATGTGCCCTTAAAGTATTACTTTGTTTAAAAAATATATATATATTTTTATAAATATATAGTTTGAGTCATTTCTACTAGTTGAAGTTTATTTTGCAATCCTCTGATTCTCTTATTTACTCACACAATATCGCTCTGAATATCAGCGTGTTTTTAAAGTTAGAACACTTAGAACATTTGATAAATGTAGTACATGATACAGTAGACATCATATCTTCATAGAAACAATGTTGCGTTCACTCAAACACAGAAACCTCAAAAACAGTAGCTCCAGTTTTACTCGGTACATAATAATCAATAACGGTAATATTCGCCGGTCCATTTTTGAAAATGAAAGTTATTTTGAGAAGAAAATGAACTCCAGAATAGCAAGTTACTAAACCTAACAACAAAACCAGTGCAAATTTAACTGAAAAAGAGTGGAACCTGATTCATTATGCATGCCCCAGTGAACATGATTTTTTATTTCATTTTATAATGTTAATGTTTACACTTTCATTTTTACAAGCTTAAACTGAGAACTAATATAGAACTTGCTTTGTTTTTGTCTTTTTGTAGTTCTTCTATTCAGGTAGAAATTACATTTGTTGTTTCTACAGTATTTACTTCAACAAAGAATCCATTTTGACTGGTAAAAAAGTTGTGAGCCCCTGTTTAATAGGATTACCATAATCATAAACAGGCATGCAGAAACTTGAAATAACTTGCGGATAACCCATTTAAATATTGCCACAAATCTATGCACTAGTTCTTCTTTGAATGTGTTCAGTCTTTTAACTTGTAAACAACTTTTATGCCAATTCAGCAAATCAGGTGATTCCTGTTAACATTTGTGGTTTTATTCCTTTGAACCGCATGATCCCGAGACTAACGCTGAAATTAATAACCGGGCTGGAAGTGTAGTATTAATGATTGTGAACTACTCTATTACTGATATGAATTAATCAATTTGTCTGACCAATTAAATTATGCCGGAATCGCTGATCTCACATTGCGAATGCGAGATAAACGATTGCAGTGCGGTCAATTAAAGCGTTTTAATGGTCAAACAGACAAAATCCATAAAGTCCGTCTGTGCTGGAGCTGAGCAGGCACCAGTTCGGAGCCAGCGGCGCATAACAGTGTTTCCCAGGCCACGATGGAAAGATTAAATATCACACGAGCATCTCAGAAGGCCTGAGTCTTTGATAAAATGCCACTAATAAAATAAAGCCCTGAAAATGACTGGAGAGTCGTTATCAGATGGAGCAGGAGAATTTACAGGGAGAATAAAGCGCCCACGTGGAGAAAACGAGAGCGAGGGGATGAAAGAGAAATCCAGGGAGGTGAAGAGACATCTATAACATATGTCCTTTATGAGACGCACAGCTGTTTGATGGCGGGTCTCTAGAGGAAGTGCTCTGGCTTCCTTCCTGTTTCGGCTGGTGTCACCTCGTTTGATGCCCTGTGAGAACGCCTGGCCAGATGTGCTCACAGGTGCTCCGCACAGCTGTCCTTCATCACTCCACGTCACAGACCATGATGATAATATCATGGACCCTGTTTCAAGTGTACAGGCAAATGATAATGCAATATTTTACATTTATGCGTTTGGCAAACACTTTTATCCAAAGCGACTTGCATTGCATTCAAGAAACACATTGAAACTGATTCTAATCAGTTCTTACTCTCCCTGGGAATCAAACCCATGGCCTTGGCGTTGCAAGCGCCACACTGTTTGAGCTACAGGTGTCAGGTTTCGTAGTAGAGCTAGGACTCATTTGCAGAGTATTGGGATTTTATTAGACAAAAACAAGCAAAACCTCAACAAAAACCACTCTGTGGGGGAAAAACAAGAGTGCACTGACTCGACACGAACAAGACTCAGCTAGACTGAGAACAAGAAAGCACAGCCATAAAATGACGACGAAACAGCACAAGACAGCAAATACGGAGGGATTAAATAGACACAGGAGGAAGGGTAATTGAATGGAAAAACAGCTGGGACAAATCAAAGTTAAGCAGGAGAACAAAGTGGGTGGGGTTCACAATGACAAGACATGAACATGCAGCCAATGCGGACGCGCATCGCCACGTGTTCACATGAAATGAAGTCAGCGCGCAGCTGGTGACAACCAAACTGCGCGCGACATGAAAGCACAACATAAAAGCACACAGAAAGCACTTACCACGATACACACAGACACGGGAGGACACGGATCGAGCAGAGCTTGAAACCGTGCCCACTCACAAAACAGAGCGGGTCATGAATATCCAAACCCCAACACAAAACCGAAACTGAACAAGACCAGTCCGGGGACTGGACATCATAATCCGCACATAAGACGCTACACAGACAAGAGTGCGCGCGACTCGAACACTTGAAGCCGCACAGACACACACAAAACACGAGGCATTACGGTAGTGTCAGAGCTCTGCCACAAAACCAAGAAATGACTAGACCGAATGTGGCAGAACCCTGACAACAGGAAAGCTCTATATTTTAGATTTGCTCGTGGTTAGTTTGACGTATAGCATCTCTGTCAGCTCGTGATGTGATACGGGATGTCATACGAACCGCCTATATTTCAAGTTCAACATCTTTTTGTTCCAGTCAGTTGTTGACGCTGCCGATAAAGAAGCTTATTCGCCGAGGCACATTAGAATCACATCTGTAATAGTCTTTCCTTGTTGTTTTGAAAGTAAATACATTTTATTAATGATAAGTGATGCATTTTTCAAAAGTTGGCAGTCAAAATTAAAACTTTTTAAACCATAGTAAATCACACGTCTTTATTTAGAGCAGATTGTCTGGATTCAAATTATTCCGCACACAGTATAACATGATGCTTAGATCTTGGGAAAATCCTCCAGCAGTGATATTGACATGCTGCTTTGCTAAAGCTTTTGGCGAAGATGGTTTAAAATGTCATATCTTTTGATTGCTTTGAGAAATCAACCCAAAATGTGGCCCAGATGTTGTTGATTTTATGACCAGTCATTTATGTCCCGTCTAAAAGTTGTCAGGTGAATAACAAAGTAAATCGCTTTTTCTGGGGGTTTTGAGCAGTGTTGCAAAATAAGAACCACCAAGCATGATCAATTTTCGATGATACCTTGTTTTTTTTGTAAAGTAATAAGCCATTACTTTTAAGTACGATTTGCACTTGAAATCTCATGCAATCATTAAGAATTGCTTCAGGGTGTAAGGTGATGGTTTCTCAAACTTCTTTGGAAATCTTTTACACCTTTAAAAAAAATGCAATTGTGAGGTAGAATTTTGTCATTTGTTTAAATAGAAAATGTATCTCACCGATTTTGTATGAATTTGTCCAATGTGATTCATACAAAAAAATAACATTTTAAGAAAAAGAGTAAGATTAATCATTAGCAACTCATTTTACTTCTGGAATGGCACATTTCCTGAGTGAAACCGATGATTCGGCGAGTAAACTAATATAGGATGAGTGGAATAATGTGCATTGATGAATAGTTGACAATAAGACCAGGAACATGCATTAAGTCAATAGCGTTGATTTCATGTTGTCATGTTCCATGTCATAATGTGATACGCATTTCTAGAAACTCTCTGAATGTGATTTATTTCATTGCATGAACATGTGCCAAGAAAATCAAAGAGCAAAAGTCTACTTTGAGCAAAACGAAAATAATCACTATGCAAAGAACATGGAGTTTCCATGGTTACACATCAACCCCACACACACACACATGCCTCATACACCCCCGAAACCCAGAGGAATGCAGGACCGAAGTCTGCGATGTCAGAAATCTTTCCTTTTTGATCATGATATAGGTCACATGTCTGCAAGTCATGCTGGAATGCATGCTGTGAAATCACAAACCCTTAACATTTCATCAGTGCTGTTCAAGTTCAGACAACTGGGTTTGACTAGTTAGAAAACGACATTTGGGGGAATTCGGTCTAACGTGCGTTTTAAAAATGTATTTTCAAGTAATTCATATTTCTTAATATTTGTGACTCAAAGGGTGCCGTAAATCAGAAAATTTGTCGATGCATGTTTACAGTAATCAGCATGTATGAGTGGCATGTAGTTTGAAATGTTTATCATTAGTCTCTTTCACACAGCAATCCCGGTAAATTACCAGAATGACTTCACCAGTAAATATGCTGTTCACACAAGCAACGGCGTTCTGACTTTTTACTATAAAGAGACCATTACAATACCATACGTCAGCGCTAAAATACAGGTCAATTCTGTGATGTTAGTAATCGAAAATTATCTTTAAATGCTGTGCCGATGTCTATCACACATTTACATAGAAAAACTACTAAAAAGTAGAGGTGCTTATAGTAAACAGTGTCAAGTAATCACGTCATCTCCATAAGAACTTCATGATTGGCCGAAAGCAAACGTCTGACGCTGGTATCGATAAACTTCATTCTGCATTCACACTATGACTGCATCATACTACCAATTTACTGGTAATGTTACAACTTTCCTTATTGGTAACGTACTTACGTACGTACTTACGTACTTTATTTATCAAAAATAAATGTACCAAAAGGGGGGTTTCGTACTGTGGTGATGCAATAGAAGAACCATTTTAAATACACAAAAGCCAAAAGATTATGACCAATGAATATCATTTATCATCTCCTAACAAGGCCACATATTAAGGTCTGTGTGGATTAGATGGCAAGCAAACAATCAGTTCTCATAATCAACATGTTTGATGCAGGAGAAATGGGCAGGAATAAAGATCTGAGTGATTTTGACAAGCGCCAAATGGCAAGACGACTGGGTCAGAGTATCTCTGGAACTGCAAGGCTTGTGTGTTGCTCCCGGTCAGCAGTGGTGAGGATTTACCAACAGTGTCCGAAGAGGAGCAAACACAAATGGCAACAACAGGGTGCCCAAGGTTCATCGATGCATGAGGACAAGGAAAGCTTTCCCATCTGGTCCAAGCCAACAGAAGTTATGCAAAATTTGAATGATGGTTGTAGGAGGAATGTGTCACAACACACAGGGCATCTCACTCTGCTGCATATGGGCGCTTGTGACCCCCGTCCACCGGCGAAGAACCTGAAATGGGCTCGAGAGCGTCTGAACTGGACCGTGAAAGAAGATCGCATGGTCCGATGAGACATCACGCGGACGGCCGTTTATGTGTGTGTTGTTTAACTGGCGAAGCGTTGCACCAGGATCACTGTGGGACGATGACAAGCCGGTGGAGGGATCACTCTGGACAAGGTTCTGGTGGGTCCGGCCACTCATGTGAACGCCAATCTAACCCATGCAACCTACTAAGCATTGTTGCAGACCAGATACACCCCGTCATGACACTGGTGTTCCCTGGTGGAAGTGGTTTCTTTTGGCAGGATAATGCACTCTGCCACACTACACATGTATCCAGTGCTACTTGATAGAGCGGGGTAAGAGGCGGGCATGCTAACTACAACCGCAGCCGCTAACGTCAGTTTCTAGCACACCTCTTGAGGCCAGGGGAGTAAGGTTTACTCTCACAGCTCTTACTGACCTACATCTGTTACACACACATTGTTCAGGAATGGTTTTGAACATGATGAAGATTTCAAGGTGTTGCCCTGGCCTCCAAATTCCCCAGATCTCAATCCAACTGAGCATCTGTGGATGTGCTGGACCAACAAGTTCGATCCATGACGCCTCCACCTTGCAACCTACAGGACTCGAAGGATCTGCTGCTAACGGCTTGGTGCCAAAGACCACAAGACAACTTTGGAGATCTTATAGAGTCCATGACTCAGCAGGTCACTGTTGTTTTGGTATGTAACCAGTCTGACTCAACAGAGCGGGATTCAACGGGAATCAAAGCGGGGTCTCTGGTGTGAGAGGTGGATGCGCTAACATGTATGGTAAAGGCTGTAGCCTCTAAAATAAGTTGCTTGCACGCCTCTTGAGGCCAGGGGAGTAAGGTTTACTCTCACAGCTCTTACTGACCTACATCCATTACACACACATTGTTTAGGAATGGTTTTGAACATGATGAAGATTTCAAGGTGTTGCCCTGGCCTCCAAATTCCCCAGATCTCAATCCAACTGAGCATCTGTGGATGTGCTGGACCAACAAAATGCCTGCAACTCGCAACCTACAGGACTCGAAGGATGTGCTGCTAATGGCTTGGTGCCAAAGACTGTGGGACAACTTTTCTTGAGTCCATGACTCAGTTGTTTTGGCTCATCATGTACAGTGGTACCTCGAGATACGAGTTTAATTCGTTCCAGAGCCGAGCTCGTAAGTCAATCGGCTCGTATCTCAAACGAATTTCTCCCATTTAAAATAACTGAATTCGATTTAATCCGTTCCGGACCTATGAAAAATCCCCAAACCATTGTAAATTATGAATAAAGATATATTTTTAAATAACGAATAAACATGCATAATTAAATACATAACAAAATATGAAATAAAGAAATAAAAGAGTTATTTAGCATAATAGTCTTACATTGGAGACAGACGAGTGCGGCTAACGAAGGTGAACGGCGAGGAGGAGGGAGGGGGGAAAGGGATGTAGGCACTCTAGACCAGGGATGGGCAATCTACAGCCTGCGGGCCATATCCGGCCCGTTGCGCTTTTTAATCAGGCCCGCTGAACTCGTCGAACCTCCTTCATTTTACATTTCCGTGTAATGTCTCTCTGTCGCGGCTGCAAGCGGCAGTGGCGCTGAAGATGTGGTCGAGAGTAGGCGCGTGTCGCAAACCCCTCTACACCCCCCTTCCCCGTCAACAATCGCGGAAACATCCAGAAACATGGCTCGTATCTCGGATTTGGGCTCGTATCTTGAACGAAAATATGGCCCGAGCTCCAGCTCATATCTCAAAAAAATCATATGTTAGGCTGCTCGTATCTCGAGGTTCCACTGTATATATATAAATAAATAATCACTCTGAAAAACCTTTTGTGCAATGGAAAGGTTCCATGGATGTTAAAGTTCTTCATGAACCATAGATGCCAATAAGGAAACTACTTTATTGAAATACGCTAATGGTCCTCTCTCAACAGTCAGATTGGGATGCATCTTATTCAGTCTTGTCAGGTTTCACCTGCAGCATTTATGATTTATGTCCACTGTTGATCTCAATCACGTACCTACTCGTGTTTGCATGTGTAACTGACATTTGCTTGCTCGTGGTTGATGTATTATATGACTGTCAATAGTTGTTTGGGTAAAATCTGAGCTTCATTAAACTCCTGCCCACCTCTGTCTCGTCCTGCAGGAGGTCTTTCATATTTCCTGCAATCCTGTACATGCGTGTCATTACTCACAGATGTCACACTCGCACAGGTGCAGGCGTTTCTCATTACTGCAACTGTCAGAGATGCTTAAACTCCAGGTGAGTGATGACCAACAGTCAGGTGCTCGTGTCTCTAAAACAATCCCACACACATCTGCATGCACGAGTAACATGGTGACACATGCTTACGTATGCATTGTTGAGCAAATGTTCTTTAAATACTGCTGTACAATTGTATTTCACATTTGTTGAGAATGATTAATGAGTGGAAATATTTCTAACAGCAGCTGTATAAATACATTATCCTTTGCAGACAGCTGTCCCTCTCTCTTTTTCATGCACACACAGTCGTTTTGTCTTAGCCCGACTTTTCATTATGTCAATTTTTATTTGATATTTTGATGTGCTATAATTCACTGTCCTGCTTCTAAAGCTTTTTATTTCTGAAAATGGTGTATTTACAGATCATCTTTATTACTTTCATCCATGTTAAAGTTGTAATAGTCTACTCCATATTTGGTCTCCTCGAACTCTCTTTCGATTACTCAAACCTTGGGTTACAATTGCAAATTTGATTTATAGACAACAATCCCAGAATTAAATATGCACATAATGAGGTCATGTGACGACAAGTGTTTGTGCTCTCGTGCAGCGTTGTTCATTGCAATCGGAGGGGTTTCAAACACGATGTTTGTTCCTACGAACACTTTAGCAAAAATTTGAAAAAGTCTAATGTCTATTGTCAATAATAAAGCAATGTAGTAAACTTCAAAACTTTCGGTCTCTCACTTCCTCCAATTTGTATCAATCGTTTTGATGACATCACTAGCACTTCAGATTCTCAGCAGATTTTCTGTCCAATCAAATTCGCTCTAGAATCTGAAGCCCCGCCCCCTACATTATAAACAACTGCTGAAGCTGTAATTGGCTTATAGTCACAGATATGTATTCCCTAAAAAGTAGCCGGTACATTCTTCTGTCTCTGCACTTCAAGTTTTGTGACCACTGAGAACTTTCCATTAGTTACAGAAAAGAAAAAGAAAAAAGGCCAATAAAAAGAGGGCAAAACCTTTAAAGGAAAAGAGGAAAGAAGACTGTTCCTCCTCGGTAACGGGAAGACCTTATTCTCCTGTGGACTGTGACAGCCTGTCAGAGCCGAGCAGGTCTGGAACGATGTCAGCCAGAGCCAGAATTCAATTCACCTCCTCATTTAAAATCCCAGAGAGAGAGAGAGAGAGAAAGCTGACGAGGGAAGGGTTGTAATATGAACGATGGACTCAAACATTTCACAGTAATTGAGACCCAAAATGAATCTACTCTTTTCAGTTCTACTGCACAAGAAACAAGCTGAGAAATGGAAAAAGAGGCGAACACGGAGATATAAGCTGAAGGCCAGTTGCACGTCCTAACTAGTATGCAAGATTAGGATTAATGAATCTCAAACTGCAGTTTGCTGAACATATTCAAAAAGCAGAACGAATGCTGAGGTAATACATTTAGCTAGACCTAAAGTTTACGTGCAAAAGGAAACGGTATGTGAAATGGTGTGAGGTATTAAGATGCCAGAATGAGTACTTTCAACAAAAAGTATGCGTTTGCACTGCATTGAAATTGTAAGTTTAGTCAACTTGAAATTAGATTTTTTTTGTTTCATCTATCTAACTATATATAAAAACACACACACACACACACATATGGATATAACAAAAAAAAATCCAAGTTCACATTTCAACATTTAAAGTTGAGATATATATACACACACACACACACACACACACACACACACACACACATACATACATACATATATATATATATATATACACATATATACATATATACATATATATATACATATATATATTATAGTAATAAATTTGTGATAGATGAAACTCTACATGCTTTCCAATCACCACCAGCAAATTACTAAAATCTTAAAATTTAGGCCTAAGTATTTTTGAGTCCATGTATCTGAATTGCATATAAAATTTCAACATTAGTAAATTGGATTAAACAGTTTTAATATAAACAAACTAATACATATAATGTGCATATTTACGATAATTGCTGTCCCAATAAATCCAGTCTCGATGGAAAATTAAAAAATGTGAGAGAGTTGAGAGGCTAAACTGTTTTTACAGAAGTAATTTAAGACAATCCTAACTAATAGATGTACAGAAGAAGAAAAAAGAAATCTGCATAATTGTTTAAAGCCACAGTTCATTTCTGGGCCAAAATGAACTAGAGCACAAAAAGAGTAACAATTAAGTGTAAATTAAATTGTTATATCTCTTAACTTTTTATATAAAATATCAATAAATGAATAAAATAAAAGACACACACCTACAGAGTGTGTGTGTGTGTGTGTGTGTGTGTGTGTGTGACATTCGTTTGTGTTAAAAGTGTGTAATATCACATCCAAATAGATGGATATTTTACATGCATTTAAAGTTCATGAATCTTCAATTTATGCCTGTAGGGATTTTTTGAAAATGTTTTTATTTTGGGTGTTGTAAGGCATGTAAATGTGGATTGGGTTGCAGCCAAATGGGAAAGAAATAGATGTGATGTTTACACTACAATTTTCAGAGAAGGATGGAGAGAAGAAAATAAATAAGGGATCTTCCAGAATCATAAACAAATCATAATCATTAATTAAATGCAGTAAAACCATCACAAGATCCAGAAGTACAAGCATGTGTATCATATCAGCCCTCCACACTAGAGAGAGCAAGTAAATTACCCGTTGACCCATTGGTCACGCTCTAGTTTGCATATCAAATGAATTCTCCTCCTGTGTGTGTCAGGTCAGAGCTAAATTGGCCTGGAATATCTCAGAACCAATTTATTTCATTAGAAGCTGCGAGACTGGGATCACACGGCCTG
>JAWRVZ010000348.1:0-50000 GCA_037043235.1 Rhodeus uyekii | reverse complement strand
GAAAACGATGAAGGCTCCCATGGCCTCTCGATAATAGACCCGTGTCATGTTCCCGAAACGCTCCTGGCCTGTGGAAGTGATGGAGTCAGAGATAAACCACATGAGACACACATTCTTCTGTAAATACCAGTTATGAAAGGAACACATTCTACGACTACAAAAACAATGAGGTGTTTATTATCAGTTGAAGCTTTGCGTGAATGCGAGAGAGTTTCAGTCTCTCTTCTCCCTGATCACGTGCTCATACTTTGGGATTCTTGTGCATATTTCCAAGGGTCCGAGCTAAAGCCTGGATATCTTTAATGAGGAAAAGCTCATTCCAGCAGCTCATATTGATCAACCGCACTGAGCTCCGGGCTCACGCCATTAAACCAAAGCTCTGATCTGGGCCGCGACTCAATGCTCCGAATTAGTGTCAGAAGCTACTGAAGGAAAGTCTGAGAAACACTGAAGAAAGTCTTACTATAGAAACGAATGCAGAAACATTTTTGATGAACAAATACAGCTAAAGCCAGCATAAGCTAGAAGTTAGTCTCCCAACACTGGTGTTCAACTGGGTTTAGCTGGTCTCCCAGCTCGACCAGTAAAGACGAGCCTGGTCAGCTAAAAAGAAAAGAGTCGAAAATCCCTTAAAGCCAGCCTGGGAGACCAGCTAAAACCAGGCAACCTTTATACGGGATGCCCTTTACGGGGATTAAATCCTTTCTTTACAATAAATGGCACTTTATATCCAATGCAATGACATTTAATCACCTACATGTCACGCATATGTCTGCTAATCATCTGCTGTGAACAAACATCTGAGAAACGTCTTTAAGATGTCAGTTTTACATCCATTCATAACTCAAGACATTTTCTAAATGTGTATTTAACATCTGACAGGAAGAAACGTATTGCAGATTAACAAACTCTCTAAAAACACATCTTCCAGATGTAAACACACATCAGATAGACTTTTCTCAGATGTTTGTTCACAACAGATGCTTTCCAGCTCTTCAACAGTGTTACGACCCTATGGTTCTGTATTATTATTTCTCTGTTTTTCTGTTAGTATCTCTGTGTGTTTGTGTCTCATGCTGATTGGTTCCTACAGACCAATTAATGCTCTGTCCTGATTGGTGCATAGCCCTTTAAAAGAAGCATGTCATCACTTCCTCTGGAGAGATATTGGGGAGAATGGAGAGAGGTTGTTTGTTTGATGCATGTTGTAGAAGCTGTGTTATTGTTAAGAGAGTTGAATTTGTTAAGTGTTGAAAACTGTGAGTCTTTGTTTGAATTAGTTTGTGTATTTGAAGAGTTTGTTGGATTTGACCATTTGCCTGTTTGACACTGATTTTGGATTACCCTTTCAAGTTTGGTTGCCTGATTGTACATATTGTAAATACTTATTATTATTGTTATTTGGGAAAGTAGGGAGACCGACGCCATTTTTGTTTATTGTAGTTGTTTGATCTTTGTTTTTGGTTAGGGAGTTAGGTTTGTACATTTGTATTTTCTTTTCTTTTATTTGAGGTTAGGGTTTAAGTAAGAGGTTTTTGAAACAAGGAATTTTTGTTTGTTGTTTTGGCCTTGTCGGCTCCTGAATCTTATGTCCCATCCTTAAAAACAATAAATTTATCATTTTTCGAAATATTACCTTTTTGTGTTTTTCATGTTGCACCCTTTTCCCTAGACGGGGTGTAACAAACAGACATAGGCCTTCTCTTTGGGTCCCTGTACATTTCATCTCCTTTTTACAATAACGTTCCTGTTTTCATCCCAATGGAAATCTCCTTCACATGAGCGGCGAACACATGACCGCGCAGAGCGCGCGCTCGCGCGTGAGGAACCTTATTCAAGAGAAACTTGAATAAAACAATGCGGCATCGTAATTGGATTTGACTTGGTCCACATAGCAATATCAGAAAGTTACACAAGCCCTTTATGTGGGTAGAACTAATTTATGTCGGTCTTTCTTTAATAAATAGACAATATAGTTCTTCACAACTTGTGACAAGTCAAAGAATAAACAACAATAATAATAATGTACATAATAGCCTCCAATTCAAATAAATACAATTTATAAAATATATTATGTGAATTAAATCCATTTTAAACTAGCATTGGGCCCAGAAGAAAATAACAATAAAAAAAATATATATATAAAAATAGTAATAATGTACATAATAGCCTCCTATTCGAATAAATATAATTTATAAAATATATAGCTAATGTGAATTAAATCTATTTTAAACTAGCATTAAGCCCAGAAGAAAATAGTAAATAATAATAAATAAAAATGTACATAATAGCCTACTATTCAAATAAATACAATTTATAAAACATATTATGTGATTTAGATTCATGTTAAACTAGCACTAGGCCCAGAAAAAAAGATTAAATAATATTAATAAATAAAAATAATAAAAGTACCGGCGATGTCCCAGAGCTGCAGTCGGACGGTCTCTTGTTCGAGGCTCAGCACTTTAAGCGCGAAATCCACGCCGATCGTCGCGCGGTAGTTTGGGGAGAAGTTCTGGTGCACGTAGCGCTTGATGATGCTGGTTTTCCCCACACCCAGATCCCCGATCACCAGGATTTTATACAGGTGCTCCTTCAGGTGATGGTTCTGCATGGCTGTGAGAGATGGAGCCGAACATGGACGCGTGTGATCGGCTGTGAGACTCTGAGGAAAGAAACAGAAACGCCCCGCGGAGAGAAAAACTTGTGACTCGAGTCGAGCATGAGACCAGAGACGTGAGGAGACGGAGGCCTGTTGAAGCCCAATGCACATTCACAATGGTGAAAGATAAGGTTAAGCTCTGAAACGACCATACTTATTATTTGTAAGGCCCAAAAATTACCCTTTTTTACTAATTACAGTTGTAGAGTCTTAAAATGTGCAAAGACTCCATATAATAAGTTTACACTGACTCTACTACCCTAAAAATATACTATATTAAACAAGCAATATGGTTTTGAACAGTCATGGAACCATGGATGTGATACTAAGGTATTTTTTTAACCCCTTAACTATTACTTTTGAGAATAAATGTGAAAATTATTCAAACTCAACTCAAATGGTTGCAATTCAAGTTTAAGTTTGGTCTTGTTTTAAAGACTAAAGATTTTGTTTTGCTGAAGGAAAAGCGCTTCAAAAAAAGTAAAAGTATGAACAAGTTATGAAAATACTGGAAATCACTACAATGTACTGTAGTAAATATTTATTTTATATAAATTATATATTCGACTCATTTTACTATAAAATCAATGTCGTGTCTAACCAAATTGTGTTCCAAATTTGAAGTTGATATCACAAAAACTTAAGACATAAACATTACAAAACATATTTGTAATATGAAATCAGACTCCGCCCACTAGGGGAGGAGCCCTACATAATCCCCCAATATGTATTTTTTTTTTACATAATGAGCAAGTACATGAATGCATTTTCCAAAACATGGATCCCTGAATCATTACAGTACACCTATAATAAGGATTTACAGTGGAATCCGGTTATGTCGACAGCCTTGGGGGTTGCAAAAAAGCATAGAGATAACCAATGATTGAGATAAATATATAACAGCCAATATAGTGATTTGTTGATGACGCGATCGGCATGCTATAAAAATGTAAATACACTGTATATGTTTGCTAACAACAAAAGGCATATGTGCACCAACTAACAGCAGAAATTTACCAGTATACAATAAAAACACTTTCGATTCTCGATACAAACCTTTAATTATATTCTCCAACATTGCAAACACAATTTCGCTCACAGCATAAACAGTCACAACACACAAAAACATTCGCTCATAAGTCATTTCGCTCTGACACAATTCGGAAAGTATTGCACACGCGGTTAATATGGTTTCTTTACGAAGTCTAAAATGCTTTGTTGCTTTTTGCCTTTAACGATCTGCTTGAAAACAAATGCCTCTATCAGTAACAACGTCTTTGTCAATGTAATCTGGGAATTCCTGGACAGTGATGCGAACTCCTGCGTCTCCTCTTCCAAGATAGCATCTAAACGGCTTTTTTTTTTCCGCCACTTCCGCGATTTCTTCTGGAACTAGGTATGATCATTAGTCACGAGATAACCATGTGAAGTGGCGAATTCGTCCCTCTTTTTGCTCGAGATGGCGACATAGTATTTTCAGTTATGTCGATTCTTCTAAGACAAATAGGGAGTTTGGCGGTTCCACTTCAAAAACGTAGACTTAATAGGATTGGCCAGTTAACCGTGAGTCGCGATAAGTGAACTCCACTGTTTTTGGTGTGGTATTGAAACTGGAATTGAGGTTGATGGACATTCACCGGTATCTAAATTATAACCTAATTTACTAATGTTGGATGGGACCATCACAATGAAAACAATTATTTTGATTTACTACTTTTTTTGTGGTGAGGCCAGTGAAAATGATGACAGAGCAAGTAAAGATTTGATCCACTGACCGGACCAGTAGAAGAAAGAAAAGCTTGTCTTCTCAATAGATTTCAGATATTAAAATTCAGCATGCCAACGATAAAAATTACTAGGCATGTCAGCTGATTACTTTAAAATGTCCATAACACATTCTCAGGCATACGTTTGTACGTTTTAATGACTCCTAAAAGGATTTCTGATATAAAAGTCACCTGAAATTGCACTAAGATGAGGTTAGCGTCAGGGTTTCGGGAGCATTACAGCACACCATGACAAAGCGTTTGGACCAGGACAGTTCTGACACAAACATCAGTTGCATTACATCCTAAACTATCAAAACGCATAAATTCTCAACATTCAATTTCATATCATGTATGGGTGTAATTAATGCAAGCCTAATTTCATGCATTAAGTATTTAGGAAACACAAAGTCAAATAAAGCTGAAGTCAAAAGCATCTTTATTAAAAGATTGTGAAACGCACAGAGATGTACAGATACAAAAGCATAAAATTCAAACAGTCCCGAGCAGCTCATCGTTTGGCAAATAGCCTGACAGGACTCAAAATATACATGCATATCCCTTTATTGCCATTGATAAAATGTTCATTAAACCACAAGAACAGATTTTCCTGAGAACAACTGCCAACTTGATATTCTCCGAATATAAAATGACTTCATGTCCAATTAAAACAGTGGTGCAAAAATTTATGCAGCAGAGTGCAAATGTGACATTCAGAGCTCGCACGGATCAATGTGAATCTAAAAAAATCCCTTTCTTGTAAAAACACGCTTTAAGCAGTTGAGGCTTGTCACGGCACCTGAAGCCACCCAACTTTCATTAGCACAGATCCAGAGAGAGGAAATTAAATTGTTGGTTTCTGTCACTCCAAAAGGAAACAGAACAAACAGTCAAAAAAGGAAAACGATGTTGGCGTTCGAGAGGAAGAGCATGCATGTATGCAGACAGCAGGTCAGTTGCAACAAAACAGCACAGCTAAATGTATGGAGATCTTGCCTCGAGTTTAGGATGGTTGCATCCATTTTAAAGCCAGAACTAGACTCGAGGAAGGGTTGTTTTTGGCTGACAGCAACAATTGGAAACGTAGGGGATCAAAGACAAAAACATGACCGGCTCAGAGCAAGAGCTGCTCCATTTGTCAAACTCGAAGATTCAATCATTTCAGCAAAATGAACATCTTGACTAGACGCTTCGAGCTGAAGGGACAGAAGCAGAATGGCTCCACTATTGTTCTTTAAAGGGCTGCCGAGAATAACGGACAGTCAAAAGGCACAGAAGATGAACGAATTCCCTAGAGGTCAAGAGCAAGAGAAGTCAATGCTCTGACATCAAAGGTCACACGGAGCCAGACCAAAGAAGAGAAAGCCAAATGCTTTGAATCAGGCTGACGATGGGAGTTTGACAAACAGGACAGAAATCTCATTAAGTCTATCGGGTCTTAGAAACTTCAGTCGCACTATTTGCAATGAAAAGGAACCAGAAAGAGAGAAAGACTTCTTTCTCAGCTGTAGGTCATAGAGGGAGGAAGAAAAATAAAACTTTACAACTTGGTGACAAAGCTGAAATAAAAACACTAGTTTTCCCTTTTTTTTTTAGGTTGGAAAATCAACCTTCTAAAAACACTCTAAAATGACTATGCTGGTTTCTACCGACCGGTTCGTCTACGCGCTCTTTAAAGTTTGGCGATTGGGGTAGCAGCTACAGCAATGCTCTCAATGGCACACTCATCCGTTCCACGGCGGATCCTGAAAAACCCATTCTCGCCCCAGTTGGCTCCCCAGCTGTTCTTCACGATCCAGTACTTCTCCCCGGTCTTATGGCACTTCCCGTACCCCACCAACAGCACGGCATGATTGGTCAGCTCAAAGGGGTTGTTGGTGTCGCGGAGGCCGGTGTGATGGTAGATGCCCTCCTTATACTTCATGAAATCGGGGTACACCTCCAGCGCCACACCCATGGGCCCGTTCCGCACCAGCTCCTGCATCATGGCCGCCTCGCTGCATCCGCCGTAAAACCCACCCACGTAGTGATAATCGGAGGCATAGTACCTTGTGCATTTCTCAGGCACTTTGCAGGGAGAATCGTCCCCGGTGTATGGGAAACAGTCCTCCTCCACAATGCCAAAGTCCTGGATGTATTTACCAATCAGGTACGGAAAACCTCCATCGCAACCTGTATAGAAGACGACAAAAACCTTAGAAAGACAGACTCTCAAAATCCAAAACATTAATTTTTTTGCACATGCAAAAAAACATAGTAAAGTTTAGATTTACATCACGTTACATATTTGTAGAGATAATGATAATTGCAACAAGCTATAGATATCAGAAGTGGTTAAACAAAATGATGATAGAGAGATTTAGCCATTTTTTTAATGGGTATAACAATTTACATAGTTGTTGATAGCATACATGTGCGTGTATATAAATAAATATGCATGCATATATACACAAATAAATGTGTTTATATATACACACTCATTAATAAATATGCATGCATATATACACAAATAAATGTGTTTATATATACACACTCATAAATAAATATGCATGCATATATACACAAATAAATGTGTTTATATATACACACTCATTAATAAATATGCATGCATATATAATATATACACAAATAAATGTGTTTATATATACACACACACATAAATAAATATGCATGCATATATAATATATACACAAATAAATGTGTTTATATATATACACACACATAAATAAATATGCATGCATATATAATATATACACAAATAAATGTGTTTATATATACACACACACACATAAATATGCATGCATGTGTGTGTGTATATATATATAAAAATACATGTGTGCAAGTACATATAAATGTATAAAAAGTACATAGTTTGTTTATTTCTCTCCCAATTTTAATGGAATCTGAAACCTTTAAACAGATGCAAAGCTTAAAATGATTATAAAATCATATGTCTCTATCCCATAGGAAATCATGGTTACACCTTATTTTTAAGGTCTTAGTGTAATGAACATCAGGATTAGGAATGTGCACAAGACATTTTGCAACTGACAGGTCGACTAGTCCAAACTATAGCGCGAGTGCATGTAATGTGTGACAGAGGCACTAAAAAATAAAGATTTACACTTTTTTTTTCCTTCTTTCTTACAAAACCTGCAGGAGTGAAAACACAAAAGTGAAACATTTACTCAACCAATCCATTTTGATCTCAGATTGTGTAACCGTAATCCTGAGGGTACTGGAAAAGCAAACAGTCACAGTTTTGTAACTGCACACACTCAGACGCCGTCTGAAGTTCAGCACAGATACGGGTTTACCTTGAGAGTACTGGGAGCAGGACACCACCTGCTGTGGACTGAACACCGGCTGCTGCGTGTTGTTGGTCTGGATTCGGACTCGTGCTTCCAGCATTCCCATAGTAGCGAAAGAGTAACAGCTGCCGCATTGAGCTTGAGAAAGAGAGATGAAAAACGACAATTCACAACCTCATCCAAATAGACGTCCTTTAATCATATCATCTCTAATGTATCCTGAGCATCTAAAAGAGCTCTTAAACGGCAGACACGATCAGACTCTGAAAGGAAAGAGACTCCAGACACGGCAACCGGCGCGATCATCCACTCATACTTATTTCAGAGAGAAGACGATATGCAGCTGGTGTTTCTGTTCCACCGTAAAAGACAAACTAGGGAAGATGAAACCATAAACCCAAGAGAAAGTGGGGGAAAAAAACATTGAGAACTTTCACAGGGTCAAAGATACGGTATCTTACAACAAAAAGACAAATAAAAGCGATGGGCGATAACGATAATTATTGCAATATTTTTTCCTCGATAAAATAAAAGTGCAACACGTGGTCGATTTAAAGTTAATGGTCTACACAAACAATTGTTGCAGACTAATCGCACTGACAAGCGCTGCCATTTCAGAAACATTAAAGGCAAAAAAAAAAAACTAGCAACAGGATTGCGTTACGTTTAGTGACAACGTGTTGCAATGTTGACTGGTAGGCTGCTGTTTTTATTAGTATTTGACAAATTTTACAATTTCCATTCATAAGCTTGCTTTAATTCATTTGGATTAACATCAGGTACAGTCTACATACAGGAAACAGTTATTATTATTGACCTTTTCCGCTGTTGAAATGTGCGATTACATGAGGCATGATAGATTTCAGTAAGTTCTACTGTATTCCTTCTTGTAGAGTTGCGTTTGTTTATCTAGAAGTAAAGAGGAGGAGATGATCGGTTCACGTGGAACTGAAACGCTACAACCATCTGTCGCGACACATTTAAGAGCGCCGATACGGCAATAAAATTGACAATTTCAAAGCGGAGACTCGAATCAGAGTAACCCGCTCCATCTTGTCTGACGCAATCAACGTCCTCTTTGGTCAACCATTGTTCACTGCATGAGAAAATGTATGCGTGGTTTTACCTGTGTTTAACATGATCCAAATACTATGGAAGATCAAAATTTACCCTATAAAAGTATAGGTTCATTTTTGTAATCTGCATCCCAACTCAAGCTTAAAACGTGCAATTTTAAGAGAAAACATCCGTTCATCAAAGGTTCATCCGTTTGGCAAGCGTTTGTCATGTTCTGATGATAAAACCACAATTAACTGTCTGGTTTCTACTTTCAATCAGGAGCAAAAATCTGCCTTTAAACTAAAGAATTGATGTTTATCGATATCACAATATTTTTCATATTAGTCGATAATGTTTTTTGGTCATATTTCCCAGGCAGCACTACTTTAAATACCCAAGCTAGTGATGCTCAAGAGATATTCATCATCCAAAACCAACATCTACTAGCCGAGAATAAAATTAACTGGTTTTATTTGAGTAAAAGTGGTTGTGTATTAGAAAAAAATAAAATAAAGTGTCAACTAGCTGAGGTTGGAAAGCAAAAACAGGAAAAAAAAAATTAACTTAATAAGTGACAACCACAAGCGACAGTCTAAAATTTCAGAGTGAAAATATAAAAATACATGCCAATTCAAAGTATTACATAATATAATAGATGGGATGTTTTTTTTAATTGACCATGAGCTGTTATTTCAGTATCATTACTTGTTTTCAAGAAGAAATGGTGGCTTCTGCAAACACTTTAAATCAATTATCTTTATATGCTTAATAATAATGAAAAAAAAAGAAATGTTTCTAAATAAATATTGCATTTGAGGTTTTCTGGTGGAAATGCATGAGAAACAGCCAAACAGACGAGAGAAAGAGCTTGTAATTTCCTTGTAGTGTTTCTAGCATCATTTGTCAGGCTGTTCTGGTAAGAAACGCTACACGACAGTCGATAACACACTTCCAGGACTTCAGATTCAACACACTCAATAGTAGCATATTAATGTTTATCCCAGGAGTGACTCAACTGTAGGTGGTATATGACTGCATTGAAGACATTTCATATAAATGGCATGTTCAGCTCTGAGCAACACTGACTGAAGCAACGGGTTCGGTTGCATATTTCCACACACACACACACCTTGGTTGCGGACAGGGCTGACATAACTGAGTCCATTCACGTTTCTCCAGTCCCAGTGTTCTGGAAGACCAGCTGGCATCTTACTGTCTGCAGCAACGGACACAGGCCTGACACGTCTGTGAAAGGGAGGGAGTGAGAGAAGTCATAAATTGACAATTTACCTTAAATCAGTGCTTCTCAAATAGCAAGGGGCTCGGAGCAATACAGGCAGGCGCACGTGTGACCCTGGGGGAACATGCATTTTTTTGCACCGAACAAGAGCACAGAGCAGCAGATATAAAGTGCAGATCACAAACCCTTCACCCTTTATGCGTGCGATCACACGGTGCGATCAGAGCGCTCAGTGCGTCACGTGATCAACTGCTAAATTCAAACGCGTTTTCACGCGATATCTGGCACTGATCCAGAGAAAGACGCGCTCAGAGCTCGTCATTTATCACAACAATTCAGTGTTTTTAACCACATAAGGTTTATTTTAGGTTTCAAACATTTAAATACTCACAAGTACTGGCAAAACAATACATTTATAGTTTGTAAAATACACACTGATGTCTATAAAAGTTGAAATAGCAATCCGTTCAATTATAAATTAACGAGGTGTTTTATTTATATAAGAGTCGCATTGCATTGGTAACTATAAAGTTCATTCTATTCTTCTCCCACTTCACTGGCCACTTACTGTCACGCATTTCGAGAGAAGTGACTGAATTTAGGTGTTGTAAATCAGATTCTCTGAATTACAGCGCAAACTAACACCGCGGTGCCCGTCGCGCTTCATAGATCAGCTAACATGATCATTATAAAGGCTTTTAATCGACAAAACTCATTCACTTCTACATATTTGAGAATCAGAATCAAGTTGGTGAAGTTTTTTCTTTTTATTCAAAATAAAGTAACTGATACATCTGTCATACAGCGCTTTTTGTGGCTGCGGTGTGTCACGTAACAAGCATGATGCGTCACCATGGAAACAATAAAGAGGAAACGTTCTGAAATAGGAGAGTGGGGGGGCGCCAAATGTTTAATTCTTCCTAGGTGAGTAACTGAAAATAACTGAGAAGCACTGCCTTAAGTCAAGATCAGTTCATCAAAATGAGAACTGATAAAAACCAAGAAAATCTATATTTTTAGCCAAGCCTTACTTCTAAATTGCACCAGACATTTTGAGCTCAATCCGTTTTAAAGGCATCTGTTATTCATTGGACCAGAAAATCCTGACAGCATCAATTAAAGCGGGTGTACCGTGGGATCCTGGAGGCACGTCCTCCTGATCTTCTCAGCATCTCCTGTACGGTGAAGGTCTCATGGAGACTGTATGATGTCGCTTTCCAGGACTTCTGGACGGAGTTGATCTTATCCACAAACTCCATGTTGTTTGTGTATGGCAGCTTCATGAGCCTAAAGATCATACAAAGACTATTGTTACCAATAAACGCATCAATCATTCATTCATGCAGTGAAGAGGAGATGGAATCACATGAGATCTTATCAAGATACACAGTGAGATAAGAGACAATCACATCCCAAACACTGCTGACTCAATCAAACACTCACAGCTGGTGTTCAAATCCAAGCATATGATTGCGGTCGATTCGGGGTGGGATGGGCTGCACCTTCTTCCCAGTGAAACAGCCCCAGTTATTCCCCAAAACATCATGAACCCAACCGGGCAGCGTCTGATCGCAGTAACTCGTCACTTCTGAACCCTGCTGAGAATACTAGACACAGAGAGAAAGAATAAATACTTACATTTACTTTTAAAGCACAGCACTGACATTCAATATTATGACTTGGCCCGGTTCCACAGACAGGGCTTAGATTAAGCCAGGATTAAGCCTTGGTTCAGTTAGCACAATTAAGTAAATTCATAAATGTGCCTTAGAAAAAACATCATTAATGGCACGGACATATAGATTGGGTACACTGGCGAACTTTGGCTGCCACTCCTCTCACCGTCTGTTTTAATGTTAACGTGGTTTCTGTAATCCTGCTGTTTTCAAGTTACATCACTCTCCACGCTTGCAACGTGACGGCCCTATTGCACATACCTTGCATTCCTGCTTTTATCTGTCTAGAGGACTCCGGAGCTTAATCAGAGGAGTTTACCCTGTGGTGATAGAGAACTTGTGCAGCCTTGAGACTCGTGCGGTCCTGGACTCACAGAGCAAGGCTTTAAGGTACACCGCATACCAACTGTTGCACTTAAAACAGAACCATCTTTTGCAAAAAGACGCTAATGAACTTTCCCAAAACGCTGGCCTGTTGAGACAAAGTCGGTATATGTAAAGGCTCTCCTGTAGCTCAAACCCTAGAGCATGGAGCTTGCAACGCCAAGGTCATGGGTTCAATTCCCAGTGTGTTTCTTGAATGGATACAAGTGTAAATGCATCAGAGTTTTGGATGCAGGTACAGACTACTTCTAACATCTGGGTCAATACGAGTTGCTGTCAGACTAAAACAGTTTCATACTGATGTGGTCCCCAATGATTCATCTTCTCTTGGCCAGTGGCGTCCGGCCCCCTCAGATTTTCAATTGGTTAACATGGCGACTGTGAAAACGAAAGTGAAAGCACATGTCGCCCGCCGCACAAGACGATCGCAACAATTGTGAGAATTTGTGGTGCACAAACTACAGTTTAACATCAGCACTGTGTGCGTGTACCACAGTTAACATCACTTGAATGGCCTTGCGTTGAGTCCTTTTAAAAGGAACTTGCAAAATCAAGAGAATCCTTATTTCGAGGGTTTTTAATAGACACATTGCCCAAAATGACTGCGTGATGACAAAGGACTTCATTATTATTGGATTGATTTAATCTTACACCGTTAATCAGTGGTCCAACACAAAGGTCTTGTAGGTCAACACAAATGCACTTAATCTTCGTAATTGGAAATCAATTAAAAATCACAGATTTTGCTGACTCAATTGTTTAATCTCTTTATGGTCTTTCATCAGCACTGCTTGAAGATAAGATTTTACAGCTCTCGCTTCTAATCTAGACTCTTTTGCTGCCTAAAAGTCACGCAATGTCTCTTTTACTCGTACTGCCCCTTGGTATAATAAAAACCTGTGCTCTTAGAAGGTAGCTTGTCATAAAATGGAGCGAAAGTGGCATGACTCTGGCTTGAATGTATTCTATGAACTTAGAGCTGCAATTGGGTCTACAAAATGTGCTTATTTTTCCTTAGATTATTGATAAGCAAAGCAATCAGTTCTAAAATTGATCATGTCCAGAATCTAATTCTTGCTACACTGGTTTCCTCTTCACTCTGCTTGCCTAGTTTCTTGGACCCATCCTTCACCAATTTTTCTCAAATTAACTCTGCTAACTAGGAAGGAATCCTCCCTACGAGCTCATTTTAATTTGGGTCCAGCTGTTCTCAGAGTTATCAACTCTCTGCACACTGGTGATGTACCAGCAACACTGAAAACTGTTGCTGTAACCACAGTTTTGGACAATTTAAATTATTGTCGCCTCACATCAAACCTTCCCTTTCTGAAAGAAATAAAAAAATATTGCAAAAAATCTTTTCAAGCCCCATCAGTCTGGATTTTGTAGCACAAAGGCAGTTTTGGTCAAAGTTACCAACGATCTGCTATTGCCTCAGATTCTGGTTCTCCTTAGCCTTTATGGTGTTTTTGATACAGTCAATCACAACGTCTAACTCAACGGACTTAAAACGGTCTGTTGTTTCTTAGACTCTTTTAACCTGGTTTAGATTGTATTTCTCTGATCGCTACCAGTGGTTTCAGGTCTGACTCTACCTTTACTGGTGTCCCTCAGGGTTCAATTTTAGGCCCCTTTTTAACATTTATACATTTCCTCTCAGATTGCTCTTAAGATCACTTGGGCTTAAATACCATTTGCAATACTCATTTATATTCAAGCCTGGTCCAATTGTGGATGTTGCTTCTCTCACATCGCATTCCAGTGTCTTTTTTGACACTTCGTATTTATAGCTGTGACATTTGTACTGTGTATTTTTTATTGTGTAACATGCCCTGAGAAGCTGCTTTAAAAAGGTGCTATAAACTTTATTTTATATTATCTATCAGTGCCGGTTCCTTTCAGTCAAAACAGCTCAAACATGCAATTTAGTCTGAGACTAGATTAAGCCGTGTCTGTGAAACTGGGCAGTTATACAATTCCCCAAGCAACATGTTCCAAGAGATGTGCAAAACTACATTTTAAAAACTAGTAAAATCATAAAGGTTTTTAAATTTGTATGTGGAGGCAACAGTCCATATCATAATACTAAAACAACTGGAACTAGTCATTAAAGATTGCATTTGTAAAATCATACCACATTTATTGAGCTAAAAGCACCAATGCAGAGCAGAACAATGACACAAAAGAGCTGATGTCAGAATTTCCCTTCAGTTGTGAAACCTCAGTCATCTGATCAGTCATGTGGTGTCATCTGACACTAAAAGTGTCTCATCATGCTTACCTTGAAAAACCCGAACCATTTATAGTCGTTGATCACCACTTCAAATCCCTGGTTATAGATGAGAGTGAAGAACCCAGTGTGGCCGAGATCATCCACAGCAGCATAAAGCTTCTGCAGGTCCACAGTCACCGTTTTCACTGGCTTTCCTGTTTCAAAGGCAACACAGTTTATTTTTATAAACTAAGGAAGTAGCTTTGATGATTTGCACCTCATCTGCACATGTAAACCATACAGCATTCTGGGCATTATGTGTGCTATTGAAAGTCCCACAAATGCAGGACACCACATTTTAACACACGGATAACTTTTTAAAACAAGACAAATATAAACAATATACACAGATTTATGACGCTCCTAAAGGGAGATTGTGATTTAAAAAAATACATATTTCCAATGTGTCACTGAGGAACTTTGCGTTCACTCGCAAAACTTTTGAGTTCTTTGCGAGAGAATGCAAAGTTATGACCGAACGCAAAGATTTTGCAAGCAAATGCAAAGAACACAACATTTGCAAGAGAACACAACATCATGGATTTATTATTTTTCAACCCATCATGTCCCTTTGGGGGCTCCTTACTATATAAAACAACTTTATATGTTTGCGCTAAAAGTGTCAGTAAAAAACGCATTTAATTAATAAGATTATACAGTCATTTAGATGCTCTATAATAATACTATACAACAACAACTGAGTACAACTATATATTGCAATACTATCCTTTTTAACATATTCTCATAATTCTGTTAAGCCATAATCATTGTGCATATCAATGTATAGACATGATGCTATCATAATCTGATCTAATTGCTTCCCTGGTAGCAAACGTACATCTCAAAGACGTCTAACTAATGTTTGATGCATTCACATCTGAAAGATTTTTTTTCTTCTGGAAAACAGTTTGCTCATCTGAATTACTGTTTCCAGTCAGATGTTAAAGAGACATTTAGACTTCCCTGTAGCTCAAACAGTAGAGAGTGGCGCTTGCAACACCAAGGTCATGGGTTTGAGTCCCAGGAAAAGCAAGAACTGATTAGAATGTCAATGTGTTTCTTGAATGCAATGCAAGAGAAGTGTCTGGCAAATGCATAAATATAAAACGGACATATTAAAGACGTTTCTCAAATATTTGTTCACAGCAGATGCTTTCCAGCTCTTTAACAGACGTGTGTGTATCTGGTTGTACTACGATACCAAAACAGTACCCAGATACACACATTCATCTGCAATAGGTCTCTTAAAGATCTGGAAAGCATCTGCTATGCACAAACATTTGAGAAACGACTTTAAGATGCCAGTTCTACATGCTTTGCAAATCATAAACATCTTAAAGACATTTTCTAAACGTGAATATAACGTCTGTCAGGAAACGTCCTCGAGACGTATTGCAGATGAACAAACTCTAAAAATATACATCTCCCAGATGTAAACACACATCAGATGGACTCTCTGATATGTGCGTGTGATATCAGGAGTGTAGTGTTGTGTAGTTTATACAAAACAATAGATCGGTTATGTGAAAAAGATGCATAAACATTCAGGGATTAACCCTCAACGTGAAACGGAAGTGAAATTGCACTTCCTTGTTGAAGACAAAGGCCATTTGGTGTGATCTGACCTGTGCTGGAGCAGTCGATGGTCCGACCTTGACCCACATCAGACACGCTGAAGATCCAGGTGCCCAGCAGGTCCTCATAGGTGCAGTTAGCAGGGGTATCGGCCGCAGACCCGCCGATAAACGCCAGCAAAACAATGACGGAGAGCACGCGCATCCTCACGACAGCAGATTCAACGATATAAGCGAAGCGACGGGTTTAATAAAGACCGGACGCGAGTGTCCTTCTGATCCTTCCTCGCATCTGAGAGACCGAAACTCTCTGTGGAACTTATACAGCGATGATCATATGACACAAGTCATGTGACATGCCAGTAAACACACACACACACACACACACAAAAGTAATTATATCACTTCCCCAAAAACACATGCATCATACACACATAATAATGAACTCTGCTGACAAACACACATTAACTCAATCTCATAAGTGTACACTCACTCACTCACACAAACACATAAACCCATTCATCACATGAACAGACATATTTGGTATTGCACATTTCCAGTGGCACTGACACAATATCAGTTTACACACAGCAACAATCCTATTTCAGTCTGAAATAATCACACTACAGAAGTTAAAGTTCCTTGCAAATAGCTGAATATAAATAAATCTCTGGATTAAAAACATACAGATTTTTAGTGAAGGGAAATTCATGACCTTCACACACCATGAGGTTATAACCGATTTGTCAGCAAACCTATCAAAGGATGAGTCAGTGAGGATTTACTCGTTTCACTTCTCACTTATGCATGAAGTATTTAATGAGACACTGTTTTGGAGCATGTGAATGAAAGTTTCGCTTTTTGCTTCAAGTCCCACTGAAATGCCTTGAAACACACAGCATTATTTACCGTATTTATTAGAGTATAAAATTTTGTTTCACACCAAGCATTGTAATTGACAAAAAAAACGTTGTTGAACAAGTGCCGCCATGATAAAAAACATTTATTTATTGTATAACATATACTTATATAACATATATAACTTATATAACATATATAACATATATTTATTGACAACATAAACTAATGAAAACAATACCGAAATAGAATTACCGGTAAAAATATTTATTTAAAATCCTTCAACGTCAGATTCCTCATCAGAGACACTAAAGAGTTGCTCCCATTCTTCTGGAGTTAATTTTTCATCAGTGTCCCAGTTGACAGGAACATCTGTTTCTCCGGTTTCTTCTGCGTCTGAATTCCACAGCAGGTCATCTTCTGTGCCGTCCATTTTATTGCTAATGCCTGTCTTCACAAAAAACAAAAAATGCCTGTCTTCTCCGTAACGTGTGGGCGAGGAAATGAAGCAGCGAGGGGACGTTTTTTTTCTTCTTCGCCCTCGTGTACAGTGAGAGGCTGCAGCCTGTAAAATGCGCAGTGCGAACTCACAATTCGCCGGCGCCCTCAAAGGACCGGCCGTCAAAACAAACCCCACCCCACTCCAGCCTAGCCCTCACGCTCCCTATAACGAGCTCCCTAACTTTGATTTATTTTTTTGGTAGAAAATTTTGCGCATTATACTCAAATAAATACGGTAATGTGTTCACGTAACTTCCACTGAAACAGGAAGTCAGGGCGGGACAAATCGAGCATCTCCTCGTCACTTATAGTCACTTTTCTTACAATGATAACTAAAAGATAAAATATGTATTTATACAGTGTATAAGGTTTATGATTTAAAATATAAAAGTTATATTTATTACATTACTATGTTTAGTCATAGTGTTTAGTTAATTTCGCTTTAAAATACAGCGCCCTGAGCAGAATTCATAGGTTTTCTGTTCTGCGGCGACGGATCTGTATCGGATCTGCGGGGGTTCACTGACACTAACATGAAACCAGACTTAGTTCCCCCAATGAAAAGCATATTTACACTGTCTGAATCATATATATAGATATCCCCTATATAGTGACTATGAGCCGTTCACCATGTAGAAAATAGTAAATGTGTGAACAAGTGACCGATTTCAGCTTCAGCATCTATTTAAAATGTAGGGGGTGGGGCTTCACATTCTAGAGAGCATTTGATTGGACATAAATGCTGATGGGACGCTGAAGTGCAGAGTGATGTCATCAAAATGTATTGATATATATTGGCAGAAATGAGAGACTGAAAGTTTTGAAGGTTAACATATTCATACCAAAATATTTTGCTCTATTAGCGTACATTTACACGACATTGATGTACGAAAAACGATTTTTTCTTTTGCAATTTTTTTGGATGACAACATTATTAAAACGATCCCTGTTCACACGGCTCTGCGAGAACAACTAAAATCGTTGTATTCTGCTGCCAGGCAAGTAGATGGCGATTTCACTTTGTATAGAAACATTATGCATGACACCACAAAATTGCGTTTTTGTAGTTTTACACGGAGACAGTAACAGTATCATTTTCAAAAACATGTACTTTGAAATCCGTTTTTAAAAGTACAGTGTTGTTCACTTATCTCGACTCACAGTTAACTCGCCAATTCTATTATGTCGACGTTTTTGAAGTGGAACCGGCAAACTCCCTATTTGTCTTAGTATTTTCTTGTGGGTTATGTCGATTCTTTTACGTCACAGAAATCTAATATCTCGAGCACAAAAGAGGGACATATTCGCCACTTCACATGGTTATCTCGTGACTCGAGCGTACCTAGTTCACTGCGCATGCGCTGAGTTTGCCTCACGTGGATCGCGGTCCGCTCACGGTTCACTCACTGTCGTTGATCTCGTCTGAGAGGTTTTTTTTTCTTCTAAAAATGTCTGGAGGTGTTAAGAGAAAACTGTACAATCAATCAATAGAGAAAAAGTATGAAATCGTACTGCAGCTAGAAAAAGGAACAAAACCGCCAAAACTTAGCCGTCAGCACGGCATTCCAGCAAACACCATTTCAGGATGGAAAAAGAAGGCCGACGTGATAAAACAAAAGTACGAGAAGTCTGTCTTTGATCCAGAAAGACATGCATTTTACATATGCCTTTTGTTGTTCGCAAACATATACACAGTACAGTGTATATTTTTTTTAAATGAATGCCGATCGCTTCATTAAAACAAATCGCGGCAACACTGTTGTGTAAAAAGACACCAAAAACACAAGCATGTACATTCTCATTTAATAACTCACATCATGTACATCAATACATTTTAATTTTTCTTTCTTGCGAGGGTTGTTGTCTTTGGCTCTGACAGCTGTCAATCATGCAAGAAGACGTGATTGGCTGTGCTGCATGAGGGCGGGCTCATCTCATCCGATGATCAACAGCTGTAGAATCGCTTCTTAAGGGACGAACTGCTGCACAGCGGGAGAGACTGATTTTTCTTTTTCTTCTGATTCTGACTTGTGTTTGTTTTCTTATTGTGTGAATTTCGCGCATAAGCACTGTGTACTGAGATGAACAATTATGGATGATTGACGTCATGCGAGCAACATTCGAAATTCTAAATCTATGGGTGCGGGTTATGCCAACAATTTTTTACACAAAACCCAAAACCCGCTGGCTATATTATCCGTGTCTGCGGGTTATATGTGGGAAAATCAGTAATATATGTTATATGGGTTATCTCGGGCATCGGTTATCTCGATGCTTTTTTGCAACCCCCGAGGCAAAAATGTTTTCAGTATATGTTGTATTGTCGTCAATGAACGGCCAAAACGCATAAAACTGTTAGTTTTTATTTTGTCGTATAAATGACCTCTAAGGCCACTGCAACAACATTTTGTGCTTTTGTTATTACAGTTTATTGAAGAGAAAAAAAAGATTCATTTCATTCAAGACATCAGCATTGGATACTGATGACATTTCAAACTACACTATCCTGCAAACTTAACTTATTTTATTTTACATCCATGTTCTTCATCAACTCCATGTTAAGGTCAGTTCTGGAAAAACAATTGCATCATCAATAACATAAACTTATGATGGTAAATTTTGAGTTGAGATAAAAGTTGCAGCGGCTTTTCTTCAATAGATGGTTTGATTTTATTGTGCAAATCACTTCCATAACTGAGACAGACTCTCATTTTCTCAATTCGATTTAAACTAAGTAATGTTGCCATTTCTACTAAAGACAGTGACACCAATCATAAACTTGTCAGTGCTTGCCCCATTAAATATTAATGTGCTTTGAACAGTTTCGAAAACATTCAGATGCAAGTTTCAGCACCAGAGGGTTGAAAAGATCCAAGAGAATTTCAGCAGGAAGAAGAAAAAAAATGATATAATTGCCAGGCTCTTTCCGTCGGGGGCAGAATGCACACACACACACACACACACACACACACACTAATTTATTACGATTTTTTTACAGCATATCACACATTTTGACCTTTGGGAAAAATAACGTGCCCTGCTACTGTATGAAGGAGAATTTCCTCACCCCATTAGTGGTTTAAACACATAATGATGCAGTAAGCAAATGAAATATATGAAGCCAACAAACATTGCCAGAGTTATTTTTTCTAAATGCTATTGGCTGATTAAATTTAGAGCTCTTTAAGACTGAAAAAGGCCATATGACATCCCCCTCTGAGCTCAGCTGTCTCTTCTACTGAATGAACAAGCTGGTGCATTTAAAGAGCCTCATTAACCAATCAGAACGGAGCGAGGGGGGGGAAGACAAAGAGGAGCAATTACCACAACGACTATGATTCACACACTCCATCCTAACAGCCCAGAATAGACAGCGCAGAACGCTGAAATGCACAGGAATTAGTCACTCGGGCTATTTAGATGTGCAGCACTGGCAGTATGAGTGTGTGTGCGTGTGTGTGTGTGTGTGTTAGGAAGACAGTGAGAAACAGAAAGATGTGAGATTTGAGAGTGTCCACTTTAAAGCAGCTGTTTTATTTGCAGTCGTGGTGCAGCACTAGCGTGTCGTCTGCCAGAATTGTTTTCAATCATTGCCGTATCACTGACACTAATGAGAAGATGATTTCAGAGCGGTTTCCTGTTGCTGTTGTGCTTGTGAAGTGAGAAATGAAAAGGAGAGATCGCAGTACTAGCATATTACACTGCATAACATTTGTGAAATAGTACATCAAGCCAAATGCAGGCAGTAGTGTTGTCATTTTATAGCATTATTTAGCATTTTAAAATATCTTAACTTTTGTCTGTCAGATGAAATAATGAGGTAAAATAGATGCCACCTTTCGTCCAATTGTTAAATTTGAGATTTATACATTTGACAGGTGCTTTTATCAAAAGCGACTTACACTGCATTCTAATCAGTTCTTGCTTTCCCTGGGAATCGAACCCATGACCTTGGCGTTGCAAGTGCCGCTCTCTGCTGTTTGAGATACAGGAAGATACACTGCACATGATTGCATGATTGTTTACTGCACATATTGGTAAATGTGGTACATTTACATTCATGCGTTTGGCAGATGCCTTTATCCACCCTTGTGAAAAAGAAATGTGTTAATAGTATTGAATTTTTTGTTTAATTAACGTTAAGTGCCGAATTGATGGAGTGTGTACATGGCCATATTCCAGGATGACAATGTCAAGATTAATTCTCCTTAAACCCATTGAAAGTCTTTGGGTTGTGCTGGAAGAGACTTTACAGAGTGCTGGACTCTTGCATTGTCAATTCAACATCTCGACCAAAACAATTGATATACCTTTTGATGGAAATAAATGTTGATGCTATTTCCATTGATTTCTGGTCAAGAGTGATTGGTCAAAATAGATTTTTGGCAGTTTAGACTTACATTGCATTCAAGAAACACACTGAAATCAGTTCTTGCTTTCCCTGGGATCGAACCCATGACCTTGGCGTTGTAAGCACCACTCTCTACTGGTGGAGCATGCATTTGAACAAAGCCATTATTATTGTTCAATAATGTTCTGCTGTTACAGATGAGCACATTTAGTACCCGTTAAATTACACAGATGAAACTGGAAGCAAGCAGCCTTTAAGACGAATGCAACAGCATTACAGTCACATGGAGGAGCTTCAAGAGTGGGGGCACTTCAAATTAACAGCTGTGTGTGTGTGTGTGTGTGTGTGTGTGTGTGTGTGTGTGTGTGTGTGTGTGTGTGTGTGTGTGTTTCCAAAGTAGTCTTAAATGTGATTAGTGAGATCACCACACATTTTCATGATGTGTGTGTGTGTGTGAATGGCATGTGTGTGTGTGTGTTTGAATGGCATGTGATCTCGGGGTCTTGAATTCAAACGTGTTGCTGTTCGTTGCTCTCGCCCACACGTAATTACATAAGCTTGCCATCTGCTGTCACTCCAGTACAGTGTTAAAACACACAGATGCATCTCACCCCAACACTTACTGTTTCTATATGCAGTATGCATTAATACGTCATCTATGTATCTGTCAAAATTTGCACCGAACAACCACAGACTGTATCCCACAATGCAATGCGTTTTTAGTGATGCATGAATCAGAAAGTATTAATATTATTATGGGTTGTAACATCTCTGTGTAGATTATTTGATGAGAGTGCCAAAAGCAAATGCATTTTTACACTAAATGCAATTAAAAAAGCAAAGACCTGTGATTATAACTGTAGCTGTTCTCAGTTTGCCATATTCATGTGTGTAGTGTTGATAAATGAGCTTGGAAGTGAAACACACGGCTGAAATGATGGAGTGCACGGCTGGTCTGTTGGTTAATGATCTGGGCTGGTGAAATAAAGGTCTCACGCAGGGCTAGAGTTGCTGAGATACGATCTCCATTGTATCCGTGAGCGAGAAACAAAAGCTTCAGGAGGCTGATTTTGCAGCACGGCGCTTTTGAGCAAAAGTCCTCTACTGCATGACAAATCCTCAGAATAAAAAATACATGAGCGGCTTAAGACGTCTCTTGTTCTTCGCTTAATCTAGAGCTGTTAGAAAAACAATCATGATTTTTGCACTTCCTTTCGTTGACTTACAGAGTAGCTTGGTTTCCATTTATATTTTCAGTACGTTTTATTCGCCCCAAGGCCAGACTCTTCCATCTAAAGATTTGGGCAATAATGCATGTGAATAATATCTGTGTTTATAAAGCTCAAATCCATTGACAATGTTGAATCTTTTCAAACGGCTGCAGGCCACGTCTTTCACGTCGACACACTTTCAATCCTCCTCCACAAGAGAGATTTTTCAAATACTGTCCCCCGCTTTCTTTCTCTGTGCATTTTCTTTATTTATATATTTCATGCATGCTTTAGATTTGTCAAGTCACAAGGGCGCAGAGTTGGGGAAAAAACCTAAATGATGTTGCGCAGCTCTACGTGAGAGCAGAGGAGCCAGGGGTTTTTAAGATGCCAAGCATGTTCGTCGCTCAGTCTTTAAAAGAGAGAATGGAAATGGATAATGGAAACTGCCGCCCACTTCTACACAAGACACGGCATGTGCATGTGTGGGGTGAGAGCAAGACGTTTGTTTGAGTGATGGAAATTTATACTGACGCACTTTCATTCATATGTTTATCCGTCTGTCGCTCCTTGGAATATCTTTCTGCTGAACTGAAACTATCCTTATGTAAATTGTCAAATTCAATTCACTGCAACAATTTACGTTAGAATGGTTGTATGAACAATTCGCACAAACTCATTCTGCTCGTGTGTGATGAATGAGGCTCATTGTGAAGTCTGCTAGCTATTATGAGCTCTGATACGGGAAATACAATAACAGGCTTTATTCAATAGCGTCGTATTTAACCAGTCGACCAATAATAACCAACTTATGCTGATTCATTTAAAGTGCAATATCTCAGACGTTCATCCAGAAGATGGAAGATTTAAAGAAATAAAACAGCAATGCACATTTATTGTGCAGGTCTGCATTTAGTTTCACAAGTTTGACTTTCATACAATGTAGGAAATTTGACTTATTGATGTTTTATTTCTTTATAAGTGACCATTAACCAGTTTTTCTGTATTTTAAACAGTAGAGCATGCAATGTCAGGGTCATGGGTTTGATTTCCAGGGAATGCATATTTTGGCAAATGCATAAATAAGGCCAACTAGTAAAGAGTTTTGCAGGTAAACTTCACTCCCCTGGCCTCCAGAGGCTGTGGTTTTAGCATCTTTGTTAGGGTTGGTTCGAAACCTGCTCAGAGTGGGTGCAATTAGGACCGTTGGTGCCGTGACCCGGATGGGGTCTTTAAAATTAAAATTCTACCAATGGGGCCACAGACTTGCGGTTTCCTGCGCATTTGTCATCAATCGCACTGTTTGAGGGGGTTAATGTCGCGGAGGCCAGCTAGTAAAGAGCTGTTATCATTGTTTAAACTAGTGTTAAAAAATTGTTTAAATTAAACAAAAAAATAAAAATGTAAGAAAACAATGCAAAAAACATTTTATTACTTTAAATGTTAAAATAAGTATGAGTAAATCAAATTAAATGTATATAAACAAACTTATTTTATTTTTGTCACAGCACTGCTCATCTGGGACTCTTATTTTGCCTTTGTTGTCACATGTTCCTTTTTGTTCTAGGTCTTTCTGTCACTCATAAGTTTCCATGGACAGTAATCTACTCAGCTGTTTGTCGTTTGTTAATCACTGCTCATATATTTAGTCCTCCCTGTTCTCTCAGTTGTCGGTTGTTGTTTGGGTTGATCACGTTTTTGTTCGTACTACTGTTACGATATCCTTTGCATTCATTAAAATTTCCGTTGGATCTCTCATCTTTGTCTTCGTCCTTGCCTGCTGTAACAATTTTGACTTGTTGCTAAGGCATCATTTCTCATTTTTGCTTAGTTTAACTTACTAGAACATATGATATTTACAGTTTCCACTGAATAAAAAAAAAAATTCTCAGAATTGTGTGTTATAACGTTGCAATTGCGAGTTATAAAAGTTAAATTCTGAGAAAAAAAGACTGACATTTTTCACAGAATTGCAAGTTTATATTTCAAAATTCAGAGAGTAAAAGTCAGAATTATGCGATATAAAGTTGCAATTACAAGAAAAAGGTCTTAATTGAGAGTTTAAAAGCTGCAATTATCTTTTAAATTGTTTTATTCCAGAAACAAGTTTCCATAAAAATAACAAAAACAAAAACTATTCAGACATATTTAAAAAAATCAAATAAAAACATAGTCCGCGTTTCACAGACAGGGCTTAGATTAATCCAGAATTAGACCTTAGTTCACTTAAATAGCTTTTATTCAGTTAAATTCACATTTATTTGTATAGCGCTTTTCACAATACATGTCGTTTTAAAGCAGCTTTACAAAAAATGCATTTGTCAACATTACAATTTAAAGGGATCTGTGACATTTCAAGAGAAATATAATTATGTGCATTTGATCTGATGTAACTGAGATGTTGTAACGGCTGAACTGAACAAATATGCACAATTATTTATTATACTTAACAAATAATCTGTAAAACCCACACCAACCACAAAACAAGTTGCCAACATGCATCTATGACAACCTCCTAAAATAACAGCGTGAATGCAACTATAACGCCATCGACTCACAGAACCATTGAATCCTTCTTCCGGGCTTCACCAACATCTTCAACTGCAAAAGTTTGGGATTTAGTTAATAAAACTTTGTGCACAATACATAACTCCTTGCTCAGTTGATTATGGTCTGTTCATACGTCAATGCCTCTGTAACGATGGTGATCACAGCTACATGCTAACAGATTACCGTATTTTCCCGCATATATCCCGCGGATTATACCAGATTTTACAAACCCCGCAGGGGGGGTGCGGGATATATAAGGGTGCGGACTATATCGCCATTTTTTTACACGTAATAATATTTCAATATAAAAAAATTTGCGGTATTTTCTTTCTGTTTTTCTTTCATGCACGGGTTGTCTGGCCTCTGTACTGTCAGTCTTACAGCTGGCGCTGATAGGCTGTCTGACCTGTCAATCATGCAAGAAGACGTGATTGGCTGTCTATTACTCTGATAGCTGGCTCTGATAGGCTTTCTGACCTGTCAATCATGCAAGACGACGCTTCTCATCCGATCAACACGCTTTCAGGGGGACGAGCAAAGGGAGAGGGAGAGGGAGAGGGAGAGACTATTCTGGAGAGAGGGAGAGACTGCTCTTTTTCTTCTGATTTTGACTTGTTTGTTTTCTTATTGTGTGAATTTCGCGCACAAGCACTGTGTACCGAGCCTGAACAGTTATGATAATTGACATCATGCGAGCAACATTCGAAATTCGAATCGTGAACTTGCACAAAAAAAAATCATCATGGGTGCGGGATATCTGAGGGTGCGGATTATACCAACTATTTTTTACACAAACCCCCAAAACCCGCGGGATATATGAGGGTGCGGATTATCTGCGTCTGCGGATTATATGCGGGAAAATACGGTATTTTTGACGATTTTTGAAGAACAGTACTAAGTGTACGCTGGACGAACAGTTTCATTGATTAGAAGATGAATTTAGCAAGATGAAGTTAATTCAATTAACTGATCCAAACATTTAGAATGAATGATTTATAATTAATTATTCATTTGCTATAGTATATCATGTGAATGCTTGGCTAAAGAGATGCAACTTTAATCTAGATTTAAACTGCGAGAGAAAGTCCAAACTTTATCAGGATATTCCATAGTTAAACCATTTAAGCCTTACAGGTCAGTAGCAATTGTGTGTAATCAATACTTCATAGGTAACCAGTGTAGAGATGATAAAACTGGTGTTATACGATCATATTTTGTTGATCAGGTAAGAAGTCTAGCAGATGCATTTTAGACTAATTGTTGCTTGTTTATTGAGGATGCAGGACATCCAGCTAGAGGTCATGAGTGCTTGAACTAGTTCTGCGTCAGATCATGATCCATAACGTAGTGATGTTTCTGAGATGGAGGAAGGGTGTCTTTACTGTAGAGGATGAAGTGACAGTACATCTGTCATCCTGTCTGTCTGTGTCTTCTTTGTCACTTCCTGTCAGTAAGGTCATTGTACACTTCCTGTTGGTGAGGTCTTGGGCAGACTTCCTGTCAGTCGTGCCATCTCTGCACTTCCTGTCTGTAAGGTTTTGTTACACTTCCTGCACCTGTTGTGTGATCACTTACTCGTTAGTCTACCCAGGTGTTCGTCATTCCCTTTTATATAAAACCCTCTGGTGTTTCCCTTGTCTTTGTCGGTTGTTGATGTTGTCCTTGTGACCCTAGCGTAGTATTTCCAGTGTGTGGATGCTGTCTCCGTGATCATAGTCTCCATGTTTGCACAAGCGTGCTTCTTTTGTTTATATTTAAAGTGTTTTGTTTTCGTTTTTGTGAATAAAGGAGTGTTTTCAGTTGAAGCCAGCTTCCTCTTCGTTCCTCTCCGCATCGCACACAAACGAATCGTAACAACATCTTTCTAGATGCAAATTATGTTCTAAGAGATAGTGTGTACAGGTTTTTGCTCCAATAAGTAATACCTCAGTCTTATATGAATTTAATAGAAGAAAATTACAGGTCATGTAATGTTTTAAATCTTTAACACACTCTGTCAACTTGGATAATTTAGAGATTGCATCATCATAACACTGGAAACTAATTCTATTTTTTCTTATAATATAATATAATCTTATAATATATTTCTTATAATATATGATTGGATTTTAGACATAAATGGAAGATTTGAAATGGGTCTGTAATTTTCTCATTTATTTGGATCTAATTGTGGTTTCTTAATGAGAGACTTAATAACTGTCAGCTTGAGGGGTCTTGGGACATGACCTAGAGATAGAGACCAGTTAATAATATTGAGAAGAGGCTCTTCTGCTACAGGTAACAACTCTTTTAGGAGGTTAATGGGTTATGGATCCAATAAAAATGTTGCTGGTCAAGATGCAATGATACGTTTATTTAACACTTCCAGTCCTATAGTTGTAAAGCACTGCAATTGTTCTCGAGGGGCGATAATTGAGGCTGAATCATAAAGCGCTGAAAAAAAATGTTGCATACTTGCAGTTGTATTTCTGATGCTTTCAACAGCTCAAACATGCATTTTAATCTGAGACTAGTTTAAGCCTAGACTGTGAAACGGGGGGGTAAAAATAATAAACATGACAAAACCGCACAACAAAATGTAAAAAAATAAATAATAATGATAATTAGAACTAGATAGAGGAAGTTTATTTTATAAACTTCAGTTGGCTTGAGAAAGCCCAGCCTGAAAGTTTAAATTAGTTGTAAAAGCTTCAAGCTTAAAAAGTTTTGAGAGTTTAAACTTTAAAACATGTCGCTAACAAGATTTATTTGGAGATTACTGATGATTCAGTTGGTCAGTGAATGCCGCCAATAGACCCAACCCCCATGTCTCTACGACTTTCTGATGCAGAGATATAGGTCTGGCTAAACGGTTGCTAGGGTACTTTGTTTGGTTGCTAAGGAGTGGCTAAGCCTCTGCCATTGATGTCACTTCAAAGGCTGCTTGACAGTATGAACGATATAAACCAACCACAACTCCTCTACGACATTCAGAACTGAAGATATCTTGCTTAGCATTTGGTTGCTAAGGTGCTCGATAATGGTTGCTAGGGTGTGGATAGGAAGTGTTGAAAACATTGGTGATTGGCAGTTTGCCAGTTTGAGATGGGTTGCTAAGGTGCTCTAAATGGTTGCTAGGGCGTGGCTTAATAGCTTCACTGTGATCCTGAGACACTCATTGGTCACCTGAGTAAAATGATCCCTCCCCCTTGTCTCTGTGATGTTGTGCTGCAGAGCTATGTTCAATTCAAAATCCCTATGCATTTTGCCATAGTAGATGGCGTTTCATGGGACAGCCTTCCCCATTCATCTCTATGGGGCAAATTTGGGCAGCTCTAGCACCCCAGGGGTGCAACTTTTACCCCATTGTGTGGTATGTTCTTACAGAGGCTGTCACCCTCTTCAAATGTGGCGAGTTTCATCTTTTTACAAATTCCTCGCTCCGAGTTATTAATCGTCAAAGTTCGTCGCAATGTTAAGTCAATGGGATTTTTCGGCTGCTTTTTCGCCCCTGGGGCGAACATCGTACCCCCGATCCCTTAGAAACGATATAGCAACTCAAGTCAGAACAGTTCTGAAGTCTGAGCAGAGTTTAGTGGTTGTAGCTTTAAAGCTGTAGGAGGAGATTCTTTTAGAATTTTAGGTAAGAAGAAAAATAATAATAAGTTTAGATACAATATCACTAAGTTGGCTTTCTCAAGCCAACTTAATAATGAATAAAAACTAGAACATATCAGTGACACCACAATTTTTCTAAATTTCCAAGTTGGAAGTTTGCGATTTTAAGTTCTGCTTTTCCCAAGTAGGAAAAGTTGACGCAGCAGAGTCATTAATTCTCAGAGATATTTATTCCATGTTTTTAATAATGCTTGGAAAGATTTCATACCACAGCACAACGGTTTCCAAGTCAAGAAAAAGGAAAAATGTATTTGTACAGTTGCAAGCATTTTCTCACATTTTTATTTTCCCCACAAAGCTGCAAGAAACTGTAATATCAAGAAAAGTCATCTGCAGTACCACATCAACGATGACCGTTTCTACATCAGAGAATCAGCAAACACAAGTCCCATTATATAGATATAGATATAACCAAAACAGAACCACTCACTTGAGAGTAAAGAATCACACACAAAAAGATGTTAGCACTTGAGATGGAGTCACAGAGTTGGTGTCGTCCTCCAGTCATGAGCCCGTGCCAATGCTTAATGATTGTTTCACACAGTACCGCTAATAAAAGATCTCATGTACTCCGACAAGCATTATGAAGTAGCAAAATGTAAACATCAATGTGAGTCTACTATAGGCAGCAACATCGACATTCAACCCAGAGCTCCTACAAATGTATCTGTCATGTTCATAAACCCACTTAATGAAGAGAAACGGAGAAAAAGAAGAAATCGCCTTCCAGGGCTAGATTTATTAATATTTCACAGGGTCTTTCAAGCATCATGTTTTTGATCTTGCCGAATGAAATTTAAGCCTTTCCTGACAAACCGCAGCTGCTTCCTAATGTACCGCAATAAATGGGAATAATCTCGCCGGCTGTTCCTGTGTACCTGTGGCAAAAACACCAAAGCCTATTATCAAAATGACACACGTGTTATACATCATCTGGAATATTACACAGATTTTGATTTAATATACGACCCCTGATTTATGTTATAAAAATAAACAAAAACAAAGAGAACGGGGAATAACACCGGCCACAGTTTTTTTCTCAGTGGAAATAGCCTTTGGCAAGATGATGGTTGAGTTTTACGAGATTTTGAAATTTTACTTTAAAGATCGTTACATGGAAAACACAATCGCAGGACATTCATCTAACAAACACTGTCCTGGTCAGGCACGATGCAACAAGTTTCAAACGACAAACCATTTGTCTGCTCACACTACATATCTACCGTCATAAAAAAATATTTGATACCTAATTGATATCTATGCAGTTATATGTTGTAATATGATGTCACAACACTGCAGAAATGGACAGACTCAACGGAAGTGATTGTTTTATTGTGTCGTGCCTGGATTTATCATCATACACTCATTATTATAACGTTGAAGTATTGCTACAACATTTAGTTAGGTGGTCATTACTTGATAAATTCATAAAACAACAAATAATTCAAATGCACGGTATTTTTAAATAACATAAAACTATTTTATTTTTAGGAGAAAATAAATTGGCTGACGCAGGCTATGGATGTTTGTTTCCGCCACGTAGCAAAAAAAATAAAAGTTGCGATTATTATAAAAGTTGCTAATTATCTCTGATTTCATTTCTGACGGTCAGAATTACGAGATGTAAACTTGCAATAGTGAGAGAGAAAAAGTCTAAAAGGTGAACTATTATGGTCATTTTCACAATGTAATATAAGATGTAATATACGTCTCTGGTGTCCCCAGTGAAGTTTCAGCTCAAAATACCCGATCATTTATTACATCTTGTCTAATTTGCCCCTAAAACACAGCGGTTTTGCGTGCATCACTTAAATGCAAATGAGCTTCCAGAAGGGGGCAGAGCCTTTACAGCTCGTGCTTCAGATACTCCAGCAACAACAAAACTGGACAATGTCCCGCAGGTAAAATATCAGAAATCGTCAGTATCGGTGTTCAGCCTTACATGTTCAAACTGGGGTGGGATACTGATGGAGCAATTCATGAAGACGTTAACATTTTAAAAATGCAACTGGATGTGGTTAGCGGATAAATGTATGTAGTTGTTGTGGAGTTGATTCAACTCATCGATTAGCATGTTAATCTAAAAATCTTTCAGAAACAATTTTTGTGCAAATCCAGCGTTGAACTGAGCCTCGGTTGTGAAGCAGTCTGGTGTAAAATGATTTGCGCAAATATCTTTAACTCCTTAATTATGCTAATAGGGCAGATCGTCACCAGTCGTGGGCGGGGCTTATTCTTACGTAAGAGTAGAGGGCAATCTGGAACCGTTCATTTGGAGAGACTATTTATGATTTATGCGGATTATAAAAAAGGAGTGGATGGATTTTTACCATTATATGCTGGTTGTTACACACATCTGCATACTAGGTGCCCTTTAAAAATTTCAAAAATTCTCAAAATTGTGAGTTTATACTTAAATTGTGAGATAACAAGTCATAACAACCATTTTTGATTTTTCTTCCGTAGTAGAAACAAGCTTCCATGGTTTTTAGTGTAGAGAGAAGCGGTACATAGATGTGGCCTGAATCACCATTTTAATGTGATGGAGGAAGATTTCTCATTCACAGAAAGAAGTGTTAAAATTTCATGTAGCACAAATATAATCGAAAGCCAATGTGCTTTGAGTATAGTTCGTATTGCTTTGAGTCCCAAAGTCTGGTATATTTATAATATATATTTATAATATATAAAAAGAATACTCATCACCATAAAAACGATTCATATCATTATGTTACGAAACACACACATTTCGGCAATTCCCCTTCCCCTCCCCCATTTGGCACTAAAATCTCTATTAAGATAAATATTACTTGTAAATTTCTCTTTTTGTTTTTCACATAATTGCTAGACACTTGAGTAGCCTCACATTCATCTAAGCACGTTCTGTACAGAAGGGAATGGTAAGAAAAGACATCTTTAGACTCGTTAAATCTTCTGTTATTTCATCCTCGTGTAATTACTGCTTTTCTTCAGGTTTAACAATAAGCCACTGTTAAAACTTTACTAGACTTGATGCTGTCCGCATGCCCTTGATATTTACACAATCAATAGGAATGATCAATCATAGTTAGAATGGCTTCATGGTGAACACATTACTCATGTTATTTATGATTCAAAACCTGATGATTGATAGATAGTTAGATGGATAGATGGATGGATGGATGGATAGATTCAGGAAAATAAGCTATTTAGTTACATCTTTAAAATGACATAAAAAGCCTTTCTTCTAGAGAAAAGTATAATTTAAAGTCAACATGAAATGGCATTTGCATCCATTATAACTCTACTTACGTAATGTGATATGATTTGTACGTTGTTCAAAGACAGAAAAGGTTATTTTTCTTTGGGCTAACGTAAAGATATATTTGTTCAAAATAACACCAGGAATGTGTTTTAAATAAGTAAACTGTGCATTTTCATTCCATGTTGACCTTGACTAGACCAGAATGTTGTTGACTGGATGGTTTGACTTGATTCAACTCAACGATGAACCCGTTTGTTAGGAGTGACATGATGTTACTTCACCCAATTCACAATTTGTGTCTATGTAGTTCATGTTCAGAGTTTCCGTCACTAGTTTGCTATTATTAAAAAAGTAAATAGAAAGTACCATGGTATTCTTGGAAGTACCTTGGTTTTAGCATCTGATACCGTCACTGTAACATGAAACAACATTTTTGCAAGATGTGTTACAGGAGTTTGGTCCCACAATTAAATCTTTAACAAATAATATGCAGGTAAATATTATGAAAACATGTCAGGTCACAGTTCACCCCAAAATGAAATAAAATAAATATATAGATATGATCGACTGAATAAATGTATTCTTATAAATAAATAATGATTCTCAACCTCTCTCACTTTCAGAGAGCAATCATACATCTGAGTTGTTTTGCTCTCTTTTCTTTTTTACGATTTAATTTGATAATCATTAACCATTTATGTAGTTTATTAATATTATTATTATTATTATTAGATTATATCTGTTACCCTTAGTCCTGTTTGTTGTGTCACCTGTGCACTTCCTGTGTGTAAGGTCATTGTCACTTCCTGTCTGTTGTGTCAATGTTTCACTTCCTGTATGTAAGGTTAGTTGTTACTTCCTGTAGGGAGTGTTATGTTTCACTTCCAGGTCCAGGTTTTGTGTATCTTCCTGTGCCCTTCCTGCACCTGTCTTGTCATCACTTACATTGTTAGTCTACCCAGGTGTTCGTGATTCCTTTGTGTATTTAACCCTCTTGTGCTTCCCTTGTCTTTGTTGGTGGTTAATGTAGTTATGTGGATTGCTTACTGTGTGTGGATGCCCTTCTTGCCTTGCTCTTTGTTCCTACGTTTTAAACCAACGAGTGTGCCATTTTGTTTTGTTATTTAAAGTGTTTTGTTTCTGTTTAATAAAAGTAGAACTTTAAGTTTTGGAAAAAACTCGCTCGCTCGCCTTGCCTCTGTTTCTCTCCGCATCGATCACGTTCTGCCCTGCTACTCGTAACAATATCACTTTATTATTAATTTGTCATTTTATGTTTTTATATTTTATATGACTTATTTTACTTATTTCTTGCGACTATTGCTATTATTGTTTAAGCTTACGATTGTGTGGTTTGAAGGGATGTTTCACGAGTCTTCACGAGTTACAGATAAGAGCATGTCTCCATTTCAAGATTTTTACGTTTTCAGACGATGAATGTTACGCAACAAATTTCCATTGTTTTTGCTGTGGTTTAATAACACTTGCTGGACAAAGCACTGGTCAGATGAAGTCTGAGCATTGAAACATATGCAACTAAGTTTTTATTCATTTTAATTGAAAATAAATGACTTTCTGATCTGATATGTGAAGGGAAAAGGAAGTAGAGCGAGTTTTTCAAAAGGCAGATTCAACTACACTATTGCTACTGTTAACATTACAGTGTCTTCCGTAATTTTGTCTGGCCCAATCAGACATCAGTGGGCGGAGTTAGTGTAAATAGCCTCTGCCAACAAGGCGGGCTATTTGCATTTTGTGTAAACAGACACTCCACAAATAAATACATTTTAGCCAAAAGAAATTAAGCCTGTTAATCATTGCACTGGGACATTATTTCATGCATTTTCAAACAATGATCACCTATGATCCTAAAATAGGTTTTATTTTCTATAAGCAGACTTTTTTTCTCATTTGATTTCGGGGTGAAATGTAATCTTGACAGGTTTCATGAGATCCACGCATGTATGTTCTGTTCCTGGAAAATGCAGGTGGAAAGATGGGAGAGAAAATTGGAAGAATAAAGAGAAAAGGGAGTGAAAAGGAGAAGAGAAAAACATGGATAATGACTGATGCGTCTGTTTGCTCTCTCACATCGTCCTGTGGTTCATCAAACAAAGCACTTTGTTCAAAGATTGCGTTTGAATCTTGGAAAGCATCGGGGACATCACCTCAGACTCTTTAATTATTACAGTGTACCAGCAGTCGTGTACGAGTGAAACATGTAATTACACAGGCTTTTCCCTTTGCTGTCGTGTCTTTTTCCAGCCCTTAATAATCTCATTGTTTGATGATGAAAGTAGCAAAAAAGGCTCGTAATGTCTGTGTATGGGAACATCCCAGTGACGCAGGTGGATCTCCCTGTGTGTTCGTCCCCCCCATCGTTTTGGGGGCACACCAACATATTGTATTCCTCATAGAAACAGCACTAATTAGATGAAAGCCATGTTTGTTTAAGGCCACTACCAAAATAGACCAACGGAACGCCAAACTAGACGAACAATTGAGATACTACTGCAGGTCTGATGTTGGAGATATTTCTCTGCAGGGGCGGACGGCCCTGTTTTGCATTGGTCCGAAGGTGAGAACATGTAAACACACACACTCAAGCCTTGTCCGTCACTGCCAGCATTAGTTATGCCATTCAGTGCTCCGTTCTTCATTCTGTTGTCCTCATAACGAAGACGAACTCTGGCTGTAGTGTCGGAGCATTAGGCACTCGTATTTTGGGACAAGTGGAAGTGCGGACTTTTCGACCTCTGAAGCAGGAGAACTTGGAGAGGCGCTTCCTGACCCAACTGAGTCCCTGAAAGGAGAGGGCGGAGTCAGCGCTAGCAATTCCTCAAGCTCCGGCTGATTGGACGATGACTCCAGAGCTGAGGACACGCCCACCGTTAGCTCCTTCCCACTGGTCGTGGGTGACGTTTTGAGCCGCGATGGACCGGAAAGGTGGCAGCAACCCACGTTAGGCTCCACCGGTGGGAGAGGCTGGATTTCGGCGTAGGTCGTCATGGTGGTCGGCATGGAAATCTCTCGGGACAGGCGGTAGGGCGGAGGGCAGCAGGGTTCCTGTGGGTGAGCGTGTGTGGACACACTGGTGGACAAACCCACTGTGCTTCCTGGAGGAGAACTGGTGAGCATCATGCTGTTGAGCTCGCTGATGTTGGCGGTGAAACGGTTCACCACGCAGCTGATCTGCTCCATCAGAGAGCCCTGCGATGCACTTCCGTCACCGCATGATGCGTTACCGCGATGTGGAGGCTGACACATGTACGTGGAGACGCTCATGACCTGTGCGTCATTGCTTTGCGCTAAAGAAATACTTGCTCTTTGGGTCACGGTGCTGATTGGCGAGGGTGTTTGGGGCCGGTAGGTGACGGGGTAGCGCTCCTCCGCTTCGGTGACCTCGTAGAGCATCTTGTTGTTACTGTTGTCGGTGTTCATGTCGCTGCCTCCGCAGTAGCGTCCCTCAGACGTTTTGGAGAAAGGTTTGATCACGGCTGTCTGATTGCTTTCGCGCTTCTTAATGTGGAAGGAGAGACGCTGCCACAGGTGGCTGCCTTTGGAACTGCACTCATTCTGGGCCCAAGTCACCGACTTCCCATTAGAGCTGAAACGGCAATTAAAGTAATATTAAGAGTTAAAAATGGTTGAAAAACTCTATCTATCTATCTATCTATCTATCTATCTATCTATCTATCTATCTATCTATCTATGCATGTAGTACATCTGAACACAGAGGTTATGAGGCAAAAAAGTCAGGCAATGTGGGCAAACACACTTAAAGGTGCAGTAAATGATTTCTGGAAAATGCTGTTGAAAAGTGGATCAGGCCAAGAACCAAAACACACTTGTAGCCAATCAGCAGTAATCGGTTTGTACATTCATGATGAGGGAGGAGAGAGAGCTCAGTGTACAAGGCAGACAATAGCAGAATGACTATAGAAGGAGAGAAATGGCAGAGAAAATATAAAAGAGGAAAAGGCCAGGAGAATATAACTTTAAAAAGAAGGGTTATTATCAGGTAAGACTCGTCCTGAAGAGACCTTTAGGAGTTGGAAAAGTAATGAAAATGGATGCAGCGGTTTCTTTATTTGTTGTCGATACTCAAGTAATGCTGGTTTTACTGTGTTTCACAGAACTAAGATTGTATTTTGCTTTTGCTCCTCCTATGTCATCTTTGCTTGTTTGTTTATCCGCGTTATTATTATAATCTTGGAATATCTAAACCTCTTCCACCAACCAATTTCAAGCATCGGGTCCCAAAGTGTTTCCAAAAAGTGAGATACATCCATAGATACACTTCTAATATTTGTTTTTTTCTTTGGGTTCCCCTTTTATTGATCTTGTGAGATTTGTGATGCATTAGTTACTTTGACTGTTGTGTTATGTAGGGAGCTGTTCATGAAAACAGCGTTTGTTGACTTTTTCATCTAAGGAGGAGAAGAGCTAAATAACTATTAGACATTCCACCTTAAAACAAATTGACATCATATCCTTGGGACAGGAGGTTCAGCCATATTCGCTGCTTGTGTTGCATAGCGTGTACGCAGGGATTGACATGAACTGTTTTGCTCACCACCACTGTGATAAGTAGTTTTCCAAAGTTACTAGTCACTCAGCATTTTCACTGGCCACAATTTTGAAAACATTGAGAAAAACTGCCATACAGATAATTTTAATATTACTCCTTAAAAATTTGGCAGCAGGAATATTAGGCTGCTGTCACTTTAAGACCTGACGCACAGATCCGTTATAATCTTACACGTGCGTTTTCTTTACATTCCCTTAAAACAGAACTGACCGTGTTTATGTGAATGCTCACCAAGACCAGCATTTTTACATTATTTTGTGTGTTTTTGACTGTTTAAGTGCAATAAACAGAAAAAAAGCTCAATTTGGTGCTGAGAGTCGGCTTTATGTGCGCACACTTTTGCAATACAAGCTCAGTAACAGCGACAATAATGTAATGAGTAAATGAGGGGAGGAGGGTTTGTGTGTCACTCGCTGTGTAAGAGATGAGAGAGAGAGAAAGAGCAGCTTTATCATTATCGTGTGTCTATTCTGTGGAAATTGAGCAATATGTATTGCAAAAATCGATATTTTTGAGAACACTTTTGTTGCACTTAGTTTATTATTTCATGTGCCTTTTTAAAATATATTGCACAAATATATATTATATAAAATTCAACCCATCAAAGTGTCTGGTAGGAGTGAAATACACTGCTGAGATACAAACGTTTGGCGGGTCGACGGGTGTTAATGTAGTCCTGCATGTGGGGGGGCATTAAGATAGAGGTGTGATGCGTTTGGGTTCAAATATCAACAGCATTTACCGGGAATCACTTACTGCACTTTTAATACATTCATTTCTATGATCACAGGTTGTGTCTAAGGTAATCACTCTGTTTTTATGGATGTCAATAACTTAACAGCCCTATCATTACCACACAAGCAAGACGTGCATTGAGTGTCATTACAACAGCAGGGCCAATCATTTCATTTTCACCAATGCATAAAACCTGAAATTTGAACACTTTTCTTGCTATGAATGTACCTCTTTCCTCTACGAAATGCAAATCTAGAATTTCACTGCAACACCATTCAACACACCTGAGCGTCTCTCCGGACGAGCCTCGTCTCTTCCACAGGTTGACCAGGCTGCTCGACCGGCTGGCCGCGGATGATGATTTTCCGTCTCCCACATGCATGCGCACCACCGTCGACGTAGTGAACGCACTGCGGACGTTCCTCTCCGGTTTAGCGAGGATAATGTAAACCTTCGGCACAAACATGCAACACAGAGCCACGGTGGCGCTCAGACTGACGGAGAAGCACATGGTGATGGTCTTGTAGTTCGAGCCGAAGTAAATGGGCACGAACGCCAGCCAGATGATGCAGGTGGTGTACATGGTAAAGGCGATGTACTTCGCTTCGTTAAAATTGGCTGGAACATTGCGTGTCTTGAAGGCGTAGAAGGTGCAGCTCATGATGAGGAGGCCGTTGTATCCCAGCGGTGCCACCACTCCCAAGTTAGTGGTGTTGCAGATGAGGTTGACCTCGCGGATGGAGGGATAGGCGTGGATGACGTCCGGAGGCTCCATCACGAAGAGCGCCACGATGATGCCCAACTGCAGGAGGATAAGAAGAAAGGCGATCACCAGCTGGGCACAGGCGCTCATGAAACGAGGTTTCTTGGTGCAGATTTTCTTTTTGCTGCCGGCCAGAATCCGAGCGATGCGATTGGTCTTGGTGACGAGGGCCGAGTAGCTCATGGCGGGCGATAGGCCGATGCCCAGCCGCTGCAGGTAGCAGTAGATCACGTGAGGTTTCGCGATAAGACAGAAGGTGCAGAGATACCCCAGACAGATCCCCGCCAGAATGATGTAACACAGCTCACGACTGGACGACTTCACCACGGGAGTGTCGCGGTAGATGATGAAGATGGAGGTGACGAAGAACGTGGCCATCAGGCCCAAGCAGGAGAAGACCACCGCTGCGATGGGCTCAGGGTCGCCCCACCTCAAATACTCCACTGGGATCGGGTCGCATCCTAACACAAAACAAGAGGAAGAAAATGAGAGCCGCTTGTAGGATTTTTCAAAATTCTCCAGAACTATTCCAAACATTTAAAGGGATAGTTAACCCTAAAATGAAATTTCGGTCATAATTTACTCGCCCCCAAGTTGTTTCAAACCTGTATGAGTTTCTTTCATGAAGAATGTTGGTAACCAAACATTTGATGTTCCCATTGACTTCCTTGACATGAAAAGCATGAAAGTCAATAGGACTCATTTACAAAGCGACTTGCATTGCATTCAAGAAACACATTGACATTTTAATCAGTTCTTGCTTTCCCTGGGAATCGAACCCATGACCTTGGCGTTGCAAGCGCCACACTCTACTGTTTGAGCAACAGGAAAGCTCATCTTCTGTCTGGTTACCAACACTCAGGTCCAAAATATCTTCTATTGTGTTCTGCAGAAGAGAGAAACTCTTACCGGTTTGGAACAACTTGAGGATGAGTAAATTATGACAGAATTTGAATTTTTGTGTGATTTTTGTGTAATTTTTGTGCGATCCCTTTAACATTTTGTGGTTGATGATATATATCTTACAGATTAAAATTAAAAATGTAAAAAAAAAATTTTTTAAATAATAAACATACTATAAACTGAAGCATACAGTAATATATATTTATTATTAAATGAACACTTGTTAAAATGAACACTTTCTGGTTGATTAAATATTTTAGATAAATATAAAAAAACAAATAGACAAATAAAATACAAAAATATTTATAATTTACAATGAAAACTAAATGTAGTATTTTCTAAAATATAAGTATAATATAATAAATTGTATTATAAACAAATATTTGTTTTAATAAATATTTTTATTTCCCATTGCTGGGAAATCACAACTGAATACTTCCTACAATCATCCGGTGGATCATGACATGCCGAAACTCCAGCGTACACACAATGCCCAAATATCATAGAGGTGGGAGTTGCACTGGCACAAATTCATTGAAAAGTGTAAAAATTTACAGTACTTGTTTATATTCACTGTATGATTCATCTCATTCTGTCTGGTATAAATAGCTGGTCATAAAGTGTGTGGGCTGATCACAGAGACAGATTTGATAAGTTCAACTCAGACGATTCTGATGCTGTTAACCTTTTAGCTCAATGACTGTGTGTATTGTTTTTCTCCGGAAATGATTTATTGACATGCATTTCCTTTCTACAGCACAAATATCTCTCTTTCCTTTTTTGTCTTTCTATTATTGGCGACGTAAGAGAGCTGCAATCCCGCATTTGGCAAATAACTTGTTTTGGTCATGATTTGGATCCCAAACGACACTCCATGAAATGTTACACTTGTGTTTGAGTATCCATGTGTGTCCGGGGATTGAGCACTTTACAGAATTAGATTTACTAAACTGAATACAGGCGGATAAAACGTGTTATTGAACCCTAAACACACACAAGCACGAGCAGTGGATTCATGAGAATTGGGGTCAGGCGGGTCTGTGTCATCAATCTGATCTTTCCAGACGCAGAGCGGTTTGATCGCCGCAGTCGGTGGGTTTATGTGTTTGTCGACTCACCGGTGAGGTCATTGGTGGGCCAAGAGCCCAGCTCACACGCGCGACACGTGTACTCGTCGAAAACGAACTCGTTCTCTTTGCAGGGAGTGCATGTCCAGCAGCAGCTGACCTCTCCTTTACGGATCACCTGCAGATGAGAGAGAAAATCACATGTGACATGCCATCATAATCTCATCAGGTTGTAAAGCAGCGCTTCTCAGCTGGCGGGTCGGGACCCTGAAAAGAAAAAAATGAACTATGCTAAATGCAAATGTAGCCCTGTACAAAATTTCTATAAGTTACAGAGTATAAAAGATCATTAACAGTGTAACCTATACACATACAAAGGAAAAAAGAAAAGTTCATAAATAGTTCATGTTAGTTAAAATTGGGTAAAAGGTGTGCTGGTTAAAAGTATTAATATAATACGTAGAGTTTAATAAGACTATTTACAGTTAAAGTTAAATTCATATAAGTTTTTACGTTTCATCTGAGAGAAAAGTAGAGAAGAAGAAGCTGTGTTTATCTGTGTAACCTAGTCTGTTACCTGTCACCTGTCAATCATTTAATTCCCGTTTTGTTTTTGGTTGTGTTAGTACTTGAGCCAATCAGAGTAACATCACCGTGTAAGGGGCGGGACTATTGGGACAGGTTTGCGTGAGGAGTAGTGAGCACGCATGAGAAACGGAGAACAGACGCTATGATGTGAGCGCTAATGAAGGAGGCATCGTGGTGTGGGAAGCATTAATGGTTTGTTAGTTTGTTATGAAGGTCGACTACTCGTGGTCCTTACAACAAAAAACTTTGGTGTGACCTGCAAGAGGTGAATATGATTGTGTATGCCTGTAATTTTGTGCTATATCGAACTGTTATAGTTAAGAGACTGGATGTATAACGTGGTTAGCGACATGCTAATTAGTGGTAGCATTCTGTGCCAATGTGCTCATTTGTTGTAGTTTTAGCATTGTGATATCTCTAAAGCTAAAGCAAAGCTAACGCTAATTCAATAAGAAATAGTGTTTGATAATGTGGCTCAATTCAGATAATATGCTCTAAGGAGACGGACGTTGGTGAGAGAGAGAAAGGGAGAGAGACTGGTTTTCCAACCGAAGGCCCTGCTGTTTCTGCTTTGCTGTTTCTGCTTTGCTGTTTCTGCTTTGCTGTTTCTGTGTGCCCTGCCGTGATCGTCAGTGCTGTGCTTCTTCCTTTGCCATTACCATCGCCATTACCATTACCATCGCCATTGTTATTGCTGTACTGACTTAACCTGGATTCGTGAGTACTAACAGTCACATGCACGTGCTTTTTTGTTTATGCTCAGTTTCTGAGTGAAGCGGCCATTCAACGTTTTAGGCCTCACCGCACACAAAGTGTCATCAAACAGGCCTGCAACGGGGTTGGACATTTTTTCAGAGGGAATGAATAATTGTTTAATTTCAATATAACCACAGAAAGGTTTTTTTTCCTTTTAGGAAAGTGAAGTTTTTTGTTTTAGTTTTTTCCTTTCCAACTTTTCATGCCTATGTGATTTGTTTTATTTTATTCTAAGATACATTTATTTTTTATTTAATGTTGTAAATAAATACTTGTGAATATTTTTGCAATCAAAATACAGTTGTGGTGGTCTTTATAAGAATAGCCAAGAGTATTACAAATATACATTTATTAAGTAACATATAAAACAAGTTGTATTTCCCTACAACGAGCCCAGGCCCAGTCTCATTGTATTAACCACTCTAGCTTTATTTTCTAACTACATGAGACCTGGGTTACATAAAATGGAGGCACCGCTGGGATAATTATTTAACATATATGGAAATTTATAAACATAGAGTACAAGCCACTAGACCCCACAACTTTAGAGCAGTAGTATAGAGCATTTGTATAAAAATAACGTGCTAACAGTAACTAAAAGCAATTTAAGTAAAGTACAGCATGGCAAGTCAAACAAGTAGTCCATCACAACGTGAGCTAATTAACTGGTGCAAAGGAGAATCATTAGATTTAAAGCATGCGCTCCTTTTACACGGAGTGCCAGAAGGTGTTTCAAGAGAAGATATTGAAGAAACAGCAGGGACCATCAAAGCATTGGGAAGAGTTAGAGTGAGAGGCAAAATGTTTCACCCTCAACAACAATCAGTAATGGTGTTATGTGAGTGTCGTGAAGAGATTGACCCCTCTAAAATCCCACCTGAGATAATGCCTATAAGTGAAGGAAGTGGTTGGAAAACTGTCTATTACACAGAGCCTCAGCTTGATACCTTTGAAGAGAAGCTACTTACCTTTTTGCAGAGCGAAGGGAGAACCTTAGATGACTTACCAGGTTTATGTTCACTCACCAAAGAGGGTAACAGCAACCCTGAAGACATCATCCGTGCGGTCGGTGATGTTATGAGCAGAACAAACAAACAACATGACAGTCACCCATACAGACGTCTGCGGACATTCTCCGGGGTCAGTCCCACCCCAAATGGAGAAGAGACCTTAGATAACTGGCTGGAACAAGCAACATTCTTAGTAGAGGAAGGTGAGTGCTCCGACAAAGAAAAACGGCGTCGGATACTGGAGAGTCTTAAAGGGCCCGCCTTTGAAATCATTCAAGCTGTGCGCCTGACTCAACCTGATGCTAGCCCAAGTGAGTACATAAAGGCTATAGAGAGCATTTTTGGTACAGTCGAGTCCCCAGACGAACTATACTTGTCGTTTAGAGCCCTCCACCAACAGTCTGGTGAGCGTCTGTCTGAGTTCCTACGAAGAGTAGAAAAATCTCTTGTCAAAGTAGTACAGGGAGGAGGTTTACCTGTTAGCGCTGCCAATAGCGCTCGTTTAGAGCAGCTTCTTAGAGGGTCTACCTCTGAACTCATGTTGCTTCAGTTGAAAATTAGGGAGCGGAGTAGTGATCCCCCTACATTCTTGAACCTGTTAAGAGAAGTGATGGAAGAGGAGGTTCGCCAGTTAGCCAAACAAAGCCATTTGTCACACATGCGTCCTCAGCGTGTACGCACTGTCCAAGCTGAAAAGGAGAAAGAACTTGAATCAGTCTCTAGGAGTGAACTGCAAGCTCAGATTCGAGAATTGAGAGCGCAGCTAGAGCAGAGAAGCAACCTACAACCTCAGCCAATCTCTGATGAATCTTTTACAGGTCTGAAAGAGAAACAAAAACAGAAAAATGAGTCACAGAGTGAATTGCAATCGCTAAGGAAACAAGTGAAAGCCCTAGAAAATAAAATGAGTGTAATGGCAGTGAAATACACATCAGATCCCCCACGAGAACACACACCTCAGCCTCACCGATACAAAGCAGCTCCAGTTCACAAGCCCGCTCATTCCAAAGTTTTTCCTCCCCGACAAGACAAGGATGAGTTTTTCTGTTATCGGTGTGGGGAAAATGGCCACATAGCCACCAGATGTACTGCCCCTGAGAATCTCCAGAAAGTTATTAGAAAGCTTATACGCTTGGTGCGAGTTTCCCCTTTACCAAACCAAGAGAACCCAAATCCTGCAGCTGAAGAGCAGCATGTAGCTAGAACCAATAAGGTTGAAGTCCCAGAACCTAACATTGACTTACCTGAAGGTCTTGTAGGTCCATCATTTATTCACACCATCAAAGTTAATGATGTGGTCTGCAATGCTCTCATTGACAGTGGGTCTAACGTGACTATTATTTTTGAAAGCTGGTATAACGAACACTTACCTGATGTCCCGATAAAATCCCTCTCTGGTCTTGGACTCTGGGGCCTTTCAGACACTCAGTTTCCTTACAAAGGATATGTTGTGGTTGAGATGGAGTTCACTGAAGAGATCACTGGTGTATCGGGACGAGTAGAAGTGCTTGCTTTAATCTGCCCTGAGCCAAGAAATCAGCAACAAACCCCTGTATTGGTTGGCACCAATACATCTCTGTTTCGCCGCTTATGGGAGCTGGTGAAGACAAAAGGTGACGAGAACATTGTGCACTCAATGAGGATTCAGTCTGTTTACGCACCTGTCAAAGCACAAGAGCAGTTTGCAAAAGATGAAGTCTTGGGACAGATAAAGTGGAAAGGACCTGGTTTACTCTCCATTGCTCCAGGTGTAAAGTACTATGCAACATGTAAAGTGGAAAGACACAGTGCCCCATCCAAAGACCTTGTACTGATTGATGCACCCACTGAACAGTTGCTCCCCGCCGGTCTGCTGGTACAGCCTGGTGTGCTCTCAGATGCCAGCATAGACAATAACAGTTTCACTGTCCTCATTCAGAATGAGTCCAAAAGGGCAACTTCCATCCCAGTTGGGACCATCGTTGCTGAGATGTATGCTGTGGACACAGTCACCTCAGTTCGGCTTTCCGACCTCCCAGCTGAAACCCTAGACCCAAGTCTTTTCAATTTCGGGGACTCTCACATTCCCGAAGAGTGGAAAAGTCGGTTTCAGCAGAAGTTGGCTGAGAGGCGGAATGTTTTCTCACTGCATGAGTGGGATGTTGGTCGCGCCAAGGGTGTTGAACACCACATACGCCTGCATGACACCAGACCCTTCAGGGAGAGGTCAAGGAGAATAGCCCCTGCCGACATAGAGGACGTGCGGCGACACATACAACAACTACTGGCCACTGGCATTATCACGGAGTCCCGTAGCCCGTACGCCTCACCAATCGTTGTAGTCCGCAAAAAGAATGGGAAGATAAGAATCTGTATTGATTACAGAACACTGAATAACCGCACCACACCAGATCAGTATACAATGCCACGCATTGACGACGCCTTGGATTCTCTATCAGGCAGCCAATGGTTTTCAGTTCTGGATTTGCGCAGTGGTTACTACCAGATAGAGATGGCTCCCGAGGACAAAGAGAAGACAGCTTTCATTTGCCCTCTAGGTTTCTATCAATTTGAGCGCATGCCACAAGGAATCACAGGAGCGCCAGCAACATTTCAGCGCTTAATGGAAAAGGCTGTAGGCGATATGCATCTTCTGGAAGCTCTCGTGTACTTAGATGATATCATCATTTTCAGCAAGACACTTGAGGAGCACGAGCAACGTCTTCTCAAGGTGTTGGACAGACTAGAGGAGGTCGGATTGAAGGTTTCTATTGACAAATGCCAATTCTGTCAGCCGGAGGTCAAGTATGTGGGTCACATTGTTTCTGCTAACGGAATAGCTACGGATCCAGACAAAGTGGCGGTAGTAAAGCATTGGAAAGAGCCCACTCACCTGAAACCGCTGAAGTCCTTCCTCGGATTTTGCAGTTATTATCGGAGGTTCATTGCCAACTACTCTGCCATTGTCCGTCCCCTCTCCGAGCTTACAAAGGGTTACGCCCCCACTTGGCAAGACCCCAAGACTAAAAAAAATGTTGACCCAAGCAAAGTCTATTTCAAGCCATCAGAGCTGTTCGGAGAACGGTGGACTAAAACCTGCCAAGACGCTTTTGACCGTATTCGTGACTGTTTGATCAATGCCCCAGTGCTAGCTTTCGCTGACCCCAAAAAACTGTACATCTTACATGTGGACGCCAGTATGAATGGTTTAGGCGCTGTCCTGAACCAGGAATATCCTGAGGGCCTCAGGCCAGTAGCTTTTGCCAGTCGTAAGCTTAAAGACTCAGAACACAACTATCCAGTCCATCAATTGGAATTTCTGGCATTAAAATGGGCTGTCGTGGACAAGTTTCACGATTATTTGTATGGGGCAAAGTTCATAGTAAGAACTGACAATAACCCCTTAACATATGTATTGACCTCTGCCAAACTCAGTGCCGTCGGACATCGTTGGCTCGCTGCCCTCGCCACCTACGATTTCACCATCCAGTATCGACCTGGGAGACACAATATTGATGCTGACTTGTTGTCCAGACAGTACTCTTCAGAGAAGACAGAAGAGTGGACTAGTGTCCCACCTGCTGGCATCAAAGCCCTCTGCAAAAGAGCCTGTGCCAGTGAAGAGGCTGATGTGCCAGACAGATTAGTTGATCAGTTGGGAGCTCCTGCCACCGCAGTACCTGAAGTTTATGTGTGTCCAGTGAACCTTAGCATGAATACACTTGACCAATTGAGCTCAAAAGACATTCAAGCATCACAAGATATGGACCCAACAATTGGACCATTAAAGAAAACTTTGGAGAAGAATAAAGGCCTGACACGCTCAGAGAACGACTCACCTGAAACTGTGTTGCTCCTTCGTGAAAGCCGCAAGTTGGAGTTAAGAGATGGAATACTCTACAGAGTAAAAGAAAAGATGTGCGGAAAACAGATCAAACAACTTGTCTTGCCCACAAGATACCGCCCAATGGTGTTAAGGTCTCTACATGACGAGTGTGGACACTTGGGAGTCGAACGCACCACTGAACTGATCAAGGACAGATTTTATTGGCCGCGAATGACAGCTGAGGTCGAGCAGTACATTCGAACCTGTGGTAGATGTATCTCCAGAAAGACACTCCCTCAGCATGCCTCGCCCTTAAACCAAATAACGAGTAATGGCCCCTTGGATTTAGTTTGTATTGATTTTTTGCAAATAGAGCCTGACTCTAAAGGTGTTGCTAATGTGTTGGTAGTGACAGACCATTATACACGTTACGCACAAGCATTTGCTACAAAAAATCAAAAGGCTATCACCGTTGCCAGAGTATTGTGGGACAAGTATTTTGTGCACTATGGCCTACCTGCAAGGATACACTCGGATCAGGGCCGAGATTTTGAAAGTCGCCTGATAAAAGAACTCTTGTCCATGCTTGGGATTCGGAAGTCAAGAACATCTCCCTACCACCCTCAAGGGGATGCCCAACCAGAACGATTTAATCGAACGCTTTTAGCCATGCTTGGTACCCTGGATGCCGTACAGAAACAACATTGGAGTCAACATATCACCTACCTGGTACATGCATACAATTGCACAAAAAATGATTCCACGGGATACTCCCCTTATCATCTCATGTTCGGAAGGGAAGCAAGGTTACCAATTGACATCTGTTTTGGAATCTCACCAAATGGTGAAAGTGAAACCTCCTACCAACAGTACGTGGCCAGGATGAGGAAAGAGTTGCAAAAAGCTTATCAGTTGGCGTCTGATGCTGCTACAAAGAATCACTTGAAAAATAAAGCCCGATATGACCAACGTGTGAGAGACCTACCTTTGGAGAAAGGAGACAGAATTCTCATACAGAATGTGGGTCTAAAAGGCAAACATAAACTCCAAGATCGATGGAAATCAATACCATATGTTGTGGTGGAGAAGTTGCCTAACCTGCCTGTTTATAAGGTCAAACCAGAGCATGGTCCAGGTGTGCTGAAAACTCTCCATCGAGATCATCTGTTGCCCATCGGTTACATGGTCAGGATGTTTAACCCATCAGATGATGCAAGCTCTGTTCGGAGACCTGTAACAAGAACTCAACGTACTCAGAAACGTCAACCAACCAAGTCTGAAGAAAGTGACACAGAGTCATCAGGTTCAGAGTTTGAAACTGTCCACAAACCTCCAGATTTAGATTTTGATATGGATGAGGTCCGGAGACGGATAAACATAAATCACTCTGTGGAGAATGATGAGAGTGAAAACTCTGAGGAGGATGGAAAAGCTGAGGAGGAAAACTGTGAAGTTACAGAAACTCAACAACTTACAGAAACAGAGAATGAGGAACCGCTTGAAGGTGCTGCACCTCCTCTGTCATACTCTGATATCCAAGAGACAAATACTGAATCTGTGGAAGAAGATTCTCAAGATTCAGAAGAGGGAGCAAAGTTATCTCCCTTACAAAGAAACAGACGTAATATAGCTGCTGAAAGAGAAAAAAGTGAAAGGTCTTCTACAGTCCGGACATCACTGAGAAAACCAAAGCCACCTATAAGATTTACTTATGAGGAACCTGGTCATCCATCTTTTGAACCAGTTACCATCATGCACCATGGCATGGTCATCCAACTTAAGATGAACTCTCCAGACCAAGACAACAAACCAAGGAAAAAGTCCAAAACATCCCAAAAGTATATGGAGGAGGATAAAAGGAATCACCCTTCCAAGTTGAAGAGGGACAAAAGGTGTGATGAGGACATCTACACATTCAGAAGAGGGAGGGTGTAGCCCTGTACAAAATTTCTATAAGTTACAGAGTATAAAAGATCATTAACAGTGTAACCTATACACATACAAAGGAAAAAAGAAAAGTTCATAAATAGTTCATGTTAGTTAAAATTGGGTAAAAGGTGTGCTGGTTAAAAGTATTAATATAATACGTAGAGTTTAATAAGACTATTTACAGTTAAAGTTAAATTCATATAAGTTTTTACGTTTCATCTGAGAGAAAAGTAGAGAAGAAGAAGCTGTGTTTATCTGTGTAACCTAGTCTGTTACCTGTCACCTGTTAATCATTTAATTCCCGTTTTGCTTTTGGTTGTGTTAGTACTTGAGCCAATCAGAGTAACATCACTGTGTAAGGGGCGGGACTATTGGGACAGGTTTGCGTGAGGAGTAGTGAGCACGCATGAGAAACGGAGAACAGACGCTATGATGTGAGCGCTAATGAAGGAGGCATCGTGGTGTGGGAAGCATTAATGGTTTGTTAGTTTGTTATGAAGGTCGACTACTCGTGGTCCTTACAACAAAAAACTTTGGTGTGACCTGCAAGAGGTGAATATGATTGTGTATGCCTGTAATTTTGTGCTATATCGAACTGTTATAGTTAAGAGACTGGATGTATAACGTGGTTAGCGACATGCTAATTAGTGGTAGCATTCTGTGCCAATGTGCTCATTTGTTGTAGTTTTAGCATTGTGATATCTCTAAAGCTAAAGCAAAGCTAACGCTAATTCAATAAGAAATAGTGTTTGATAATGTGGCTCAATTCAGATAATATGCTCTAAGGAGACGGACGTTGGTGAGAGAGAGAAAGGGAGAGAGACTGGTTTTCCAACCGAAGGCCCTGCTGTTTCTGCTTTGCTGTTTCTGTGTGCCTGCCGTGATCGTCAGTGCTGTGCTTCTTCCTTTGCCATTACCATCGCCATTACCATTACCATCGCCATTGTTATTGCTGTACTGACTTAACCTGGATTCGTGAGTACTAACAGTCACATGCACGTGCTTTTTTGTTTATGCTCAGTTTCTGAGTGAAGCGGCCATTCAACGTTTTAGGCCTCACCGCACACAAAGTGTCATCAAACAGGCCTGCAACGGGGTTGGACATTTTTTCAGAGGGAATGAATAATTGTTTAATTTCAATATAACCACAGAAAGGTTTTTTTTCCTTTTAGGAAAGTGAAGTTTTTTGTTTTAGTTTTTTCCTTTCCAACTTTTCATGCCTATGTGATTTGTTTTATTTTATTCTAAGATACATTTATTTTTTATTTAATGTTGTAAATAAATACTTGTGAATATTTTTGCAATCAAAATACAGTTGTGGTGGTCTTTATAAGAATAGCCAAGAGTATTACAAATATACATTTATTAAGTAACATATAAAACAAGTTGTATTTCCCTACAACGAGCCCAGGCCCAGTCTCATTGTATTAACCACTCTAGCTTTATTTTCTAACTACATGAGACCTGGGTTACATAAAATGGAGGCACCTGGGATAATTTTCATATACCAAGTTTATAAACATAGATATTACCACTA